>JBBPCZ010000089.1:19565302-19585302 GCA_037974445.1 Brycinus macrolepidotus | reverse complement strand
CACTTCAGATAAGGCCAGTGTCATAATTCTACATTAAAAAAGAGACCAGACAAAATTGTAATCCAGGACTGCAAGGCTATGACCACTGCAAGCCAAGAGGAACATGAAGGCTTGTTTCGTATCTGCCAAAACCACCTTGATGAAAATGGAGAAAATTTTACATCTGAAAACTAATACTGCTGCTTCATTCTTGGGCTTCATTTTTGGGGAACTGGCTACAACTGGAACCATGAATTCTGCTCTCTTCAAGAAAATCCTGCAGAAGTTCATCAGTCGGGGATTTGAAGAGCAACTGAGTTATGCAGTGAGACAACGATGATTCAAAGCACAAGTTAAAATCCACCTCTGAATGGCTCTAATGTTTTGAAATGAAATCAAGGTTTTGGAATGGCCTCATCAAAGTCCTGACTTGAACCCCATTGAGATGTTCTGGCAGAACCTTCATCATGCGCAATAGCCCAATTCTATGTGGTTGAATTAAAGCAATTCTGCAAAGAAAAGTGGGGTGAAATTCCTCCTCAGTGTCAGAGTGAATAGGGGAATAAGCAAAAACAGGGGAAATCAAATTATTATTTTTTTTACAGTACAGTATATATGTTTATTTAAATGACTAGTCAACTAGTAAAAGTGCAACCCCTAATGCACATACAGACTTGCGAATGAGAGACGCATATATAAGTCATACTGTTGCCGTGCGAACATTAATTGCATCTTCAGGGAAAAGGAGTTTTTTCTGCCAGAGTTTTCAGTCACTGTTTTGGCTTGTTGGTTGTATCGTTTACTCGCATGGGGAGCCGAAGCATTCGGCCGTCCACAGAAAAAAAATATGACACTTCATGCATCTCTCACCCAGTATTTGTTTATTACAGCTGAGTCAGTCACTAGTCCGTCCCACAGGATCCATCAAAATCACTGAGTCAGTGACAGGGAGGCGACAAGAAATTTATTAGAGAGAGAGAGTGAGAGTAAGTGACTGCGCATAACTGAGATCCGTTTCCCATTTGGCATTTTGGCAAAAATGGCAAAAATCCCATTCAGTGTAATAAAAAACTAGCACACTTTGTTTACGCTTTGAGAAAAGCTGTGCTTTTGAGGACCCAAGCCCTGTCACTGCAGTACCTTTACTTAGGAAACATAATTGTACAATATTCTGTCAGATATGTATAAATATTGTGGCACTGACACCATACGTCCTGTCCCGACTTCGGGCTTTTTATTATAATTTTCTGTTTTAAAGCTGTGAAAAGCTGTGAAAAGGCACAAATATCTGAGAACCTTTATGTAATATACATTTAAAACCTATTTCAGCTACACAACTGGGTCTCGACATTCCCAATTTCATTTTCTTATATGATTGTTTTTTTCATTAATGACATGTATGTGATTTAATGTACCAAACAAGTCATAATTAATCTAATTTAATTTTTACATGAATGCTTTTCACTACATTAAACTCACGGCCCATAAACTGCACATTTACGTTTACAGCATTTGGCAGAGGCTCTTATGCAGAGCGATCATACATTTATGTTCATTTTGCACATAACCTTTAAAGAGAACGCGTCCGATTTGCGCCTGAAACTGTCACAAAAGTCTTGGCACATTTTTGCAATATTCTTGCTCATCTAACCTAATGAAAGCATCAGTGGGAGGAGCATGGACAGGCCATGTGATATGTGTATATCTGGTTTATGACGTTTATGACGGATTTGAACATCAGGATTTTTAACCAGAACTGTTCAGTTTATAACCGGCTTGTCATGGCTTGGTCCAGGACCTTTACAGTGACACTGTGCCAACGTGTGCCAAGCTGCCACAGCATCAACACACACAAAGCAGTGTAGGAGAGGATGAATACTTGTTTACAACAGAACACCATGTGAGCCTGAAATGGTACAGTCCTCTCCCGCTGAATGAGCTCTCCTTAGCAGAGGCTGGATGGAAGAGTCCACTCTACAGTTGCAGTGTATGGTGTGACATGGCACAGGATGACCTGGTCTTTTTCATGCTTCAGCTATCCAGAGTTGTTTCACTGAAAACTATTACTCTTCTCAGGTGGTTAGTGTATATAAAACTGATCAGAAAAGGGTTTCGTAACACATAAGTGTTAATTACTATAGTACTTAACAGCTTATGTCAGTACTACATCATCATTTATGAACAGCTGATGTCAGTCCTACATCATCAAGATGACAAGATTCAAAATGACAATCAGCAACAAACAAATTTGCTTCATATGAGCGTTATGAAGTGTAAACAGAACAAATCTCCATTACGTTAGTATGAAGGCGTCATATTTCATTCTCAGGCAAATTAACATCGTAACAACTACATTTCCTGTCATCTTGTAAATACCGGCAAACACACAGTTTGTAAATGATGAAGAACTGCTTTCAAACCATTAGAATTTTAAACGATTGCTAGTTTGCTATCCATTTTCTCTTCAATACATTTTTTATATGCAGTTACATGATTGCACAATTATTAGTTAACAAAATTAGTTTGGCAATAAACTGTATGTTTGATTCCAATTCTGTTTTGACAGGTCTGTCAAAATACCCAAATAACCAAAAACACAAAGGTGACATAGATCGAAAGCTTATAATCCATGCTTTGGACAGGATTTCGTACATTGTGTTGAAAAGCTTATAGTGAAAAATATTTAAATGTAATAATTCAAATGTAAAAAGAGAGGTTTCATGGGACCTAGGAGGGTTAAAAGAATTGAGCATTGTGGGATAGTAGCCTGCTCAGAATCACTCTGGAATTCAGTTTTATGATTCAGACATTAGGGAAAAGGGATCCGTTTCAGTAATAGCTCTGTACTGGCCCTGAAATCCAGTGCAGTACAGTCCAATCCAAATCACAAACATGACAGGGTACCATATCAAAACTGATGCTTTCATGGTATTGGCCGAATACCTCAAGAGTGTTCATGTCATTCAAAATTCAGTCCAAATTTTAATATCCAAGTAGTCTTGTCAGCATCAGTGAGCCAATAAGCGTGCATGTTCCAAAATCTAGACAGCTGGTTGGCTGACCAGCATGTTGCTCACATCACTGGTGTGTTTAACCAACACATGTATCTGAGACTGTTAGGTGCCGCTGAAATGCTTAGAAGAAACTGTTGTTGTAAAAAAACCAAATAATTGAAATCAATAACAAAACATCCCCATTGCAATTTATGGTAAAACTGAAATTCTATGGATTTCATTATAAATGTTTGTACATGCTTTTTGTTTTACTAGATGGTATCAGAAATAAGCAAATGAAAAATAAATCGGAATAATAATAGGAGGTGTTGATGTTACTGAAGTCCACCGTGACTGAACCCACAGGTGTCCTCTCCATCTCGGCGAGGGCCATTCTGTCTCCAATCCTCCATATCCTGTTCCACTTTCACCGTGGTCAAAACATCCCTCTTACGCAACCGTGCTGAAGACGTGCCCCTCTCGCCCTCCTCGCTCTGCTGACATCTCACCTATCTGTCAGTGTGTAGTGAGAGAGAGAGAGAATGAGGCAGAGAGCGAGAGGGTGAAAAAGAGACGGAGACAAACCGCTACATCCAGGAGGTAAGACCGTTGACCTGTGGGTGTTTGTTTAGACTTGAGCAACGTGAGAAGCCTTGGGTGTGGGAGAGTGGGGGGCAAGTGTGAAAGTACATACTGTAGTACAGTATATATTTCTCTCACTGTTTGAGTGATATGTACTAGTAGGGCCCATTAGGGGGAATTCCACAGATTTTTCAACATTTCGACATACCCAAGTCTGATATAAACCAAGTTATTCAGAGTGCTTGTGATGTCTACAACACATTTTATTCACTGCCCAAAACCACCAGTGAGGTTTTATTTTATTTGGAATGTTGATAACGATTAAATTGAAACGAAAAAAAAATTGCAATGCAGGATGTAGTTTTAAAAATACATTTTAAGCAAAAACTTTCTCAGGACTATTATAAACCATTGTCTCGGGCATCAGGCAGTGTATATGAAGTGATTTTACGTAATAATATTCTATTTTAGAAGCATTAAATGCTTTAGATGTCTGGTTCCTATCATCATCATGGTAAGTTTCTCTACAATTTTCACGTCAGACTGTTCTAAATGACTTTGTTTACAACTTAGCCACTGAATTTTGCAGAATTCTTGAAAAATCAATGGAATTTCCCATTTAAAGTGAGAAAAATAACTGGGACCATTTGCAGGGCCCGGGGTTCCGAAACATGCATTTATTACCAAAATGGGATTTTTATTACAGGACGTCATCCTGCCTCTAGCTTGCTCAGCCTAAAATAATCTGTGACGCATAGTTCATAGTTTAAAATCTTCACATTCTGGAAATTTGGCAATTTTAAAACACTCCACTGAAGCTAATACATTCAACCATGCCAATAATGATGCTGAAATTACCTAGGATTAGCTTTTAAGTGGTGCATCTAAAATATAAAGTAAAATTCTCAAAAATAAAGGTGCCATTGGAGAACCATGTTCTGGTTCCCTAAAGAAATGTTCAATAGATAGTTTCGACTCATTGACTCAAAATCCTTTAAGTATGTGAAAGGTTTTTAATTGAAACCTAGAAAGTGTTTGTTCTATGAAGAGCCATTGCAGCACCATTTATTTTTAGGAGTGCACAGTAGAGATACCAGTGTACAAGATAGTGATGAATAGTGGCTAATGATGGAATGATGATTATAAGATAGAAAGGAGGTGGAAGGAGGTATTTAAATGTGCTGGAAAAAAGACTCACTCACACACACACACACACACACACACAGACACACACAGACACACACACACACACTCGGCATGCTTTGGCACATAAGGCCCAACGTGTCATACACCCCCCCACACTTTGGCTGGCAGACTTACAGTGATACAGCATCAAACACCAGCACACATTAGAGAATTACACATAATCCTTATCATCTGAAACAGAGCAAAGCGCCAGGGAGCCATATGGACATGGGCCAGCCACTCACATCACACACACATATACACACACACACACACACACAAACACACATACACATACACACGTCACACGCTCATACTCCCACTCTAAATATAGAGCACACACTATAAAAACGTGCATATGGACATGCATGCAAGGACACGTGCTGGGAGAGAGTACACACACATGTACACACACACATTCAGCCTGAGTACATCCAATAGAGCTAATTGAATGCGGGGCCATTTACATAACTGGAGGGTTAAAAGGCAAAGCGGGTACATCCTTTCAGCTCTGCGACCATCACTGTGTCACACACACGCGCGCACACACGCACACACACACACACACACACACACACAAAAGCACACCCTCATGCATAATCGACTGCTCATAAGTGTCAGGGTAAAAATACTCTCTGAAAGCTAAGCTATATTAGTGACACCCTACATGCTAAAGAGGGCCTCATTCATCGTAGAGCAGTCCAGGCTCCTGCCTGCCAAAGCTGATGTAGTGGAGAGTGACAGTGATTCCACTTTGTCTTTCATTGTTTTAATCTCTGTTTTTGTGTTTCTAACACTCCATCGCTCATATTTACAATGTGCAGAGTTCAGTGCCTGTCTTTTATCAGTCATCTGATACTGTGTTAGTGATGCTATTTGAGGGCGAACTTTAGAGCACTGTAGGGGATGAACAGTGATACTTTCTCTCCCACTCTCCCTCTCACATTCTCTAACGATATTGCTTTACTCAACTGTATTATTGCAGCTAGCACTAACAAACACCAGCACAATGGGTAACACTTTATAATACTGTTTCATTGTAAACGGGTAAGTATGTAGGAACTTAGCAGGAACAAAGAAATAGTGCTGCATTAACACCTAAATCACTACTATTAACTACTAGTGAGATCTGTTTGGTTACAGAATAGGTAATAGTGAACTAATGATTAGTGAAGCTAACTATTAATTAATCAGGAACTACTGCGTATTACAGATCTCATAGAGGACAACTTTCTAAATATGAATTCTTTATAATAACTACCAGTTCACCAGTTCACTACCAGAACATTACCTGCTCATTTGATGATTCCATCTGGTAAACTGATCCCATAAATTAGCCTATTCCAACACTTGTTTCATCTGAAATTATGTTATCTTTGTTAATGTTGAGACAAAAGGCATTCTGGTGTCGCTCTCTAGACAGGATGCTTGAGAAAATGCATCTTCCCACATACATCAATAGAGTGGCTGTATTTTTCTTTGGACAAAGTGAAAAATTAAGTGAACTGTACATTTTGCCACTCAAAAATGGACTTACATCATTTACATTTACATTTACAGCATTTGGCAGATGCTCTTATCCAGACGTACATGGGTGCTTCGCTCCGCCACTTCGGTGCCAAAGCTGAGAAAAGTCTTGATACATGTCTTCGACCTATGAGAAGAGGTGGGTCAAGTCAGGCTGTGTTTGATGCTCTAAGAGGCGAGCTGGGACCCGTGGTGTGATCAGTGTTTATAGGTAAGCCAGGGCTGGACCATTTTTGTTTTGTAGGCAAGCTTTAGAGTTTTAAATATAATACAAGCAGTCACAGTGAAGGGTTCGCAGTAGTGGAGTGGTATGTGAGAATTTCGGTGTATTGAAGATCAGGCATGCTGCAGCATTCTGAATCTACTGTAGGGGTCTTGTGGTCTTCAGCTGAAGGCCAGCCAGGAGTGAGTTACACTAGTCCAGTCCATCTGAGTGGTGTCAGTGATAAGGAATGGATAAATTCTGCTTATGTTAGAAAGAAGGTATCTGCAAGTTTGGGAGGAATTGTTAATGCGAGATGAAAATGAGAGCTCTCCTTCTAAGAGAACATAGATTTTGTGTTTCTGATGTGGGAGTGATGACAGCATTTCCCAAAGTGATGACCAGGTCAGGTCTTGGGGGTGCATCCCCTGAGATGTACAGAAGCCCTGCTTTGCTGGGATTTAGCTTTAGGTGACATGTTGTCATCCACGAGGAAATGTCATTCAGACATGCAGAGATCCAGACTGAGATCTGAGAGTCACCGGGTGGAAAGGTGAGGATGAGTTGAGTGTCGTAAGCATAACAGTGGTAGGGGAAACCATGTGAAGATATAATATCACCAAGAGTGCAATGTGTACAATGAAGAGACGGGGCCAAGCACTAAGCCTTGGGGAACACCAGTGGTAAATCTTCATGGGGCAGACATGGATCCTTTCATGACACTTGGTAACTGCAACCCTCAACGTTGGACAGAAGCCTTTGCCAAGTAGAACCAGTGATTCCAAGTAAGGTGAGTGAAACCAGGAGGATCTGATGTGTGACAGTATCAAAAGCTGAAGAAAGATCTAGCAGAATTAGAACTGAAGACAGTTTAGCTGTTTTGGCTGCATGAAGCTCCTCAGATACAGCTAAAAGTCCAGATTCTGTAGTATGTGCTGCTTTGAATCCAGACTGGTTTGGGTCATGAAGCCTATTTTGTGATAGAAAAAGGCTGAGCCGGTTGGATATGTCAGAACAGAGATATCGGTCTGTAGTTGTTCACATCAAAGAAGCTGGCAAAGTCCTCCAAGGAGATGGAAGTTGGTGCAGTAGGAGCAGGAGGATCGAGCAGTGAAGAAAATGTGGCAAAGACTTTGCAAGGGTTGGATGCATATTCTTCTAGCTTGGCTTTGAAGAAGGAAGACTTAGCAGCACATATCTCAGTGGGGAACTTCAAAAAAAGAGAACATATGAGAGGAAATCAGAGTCAAGACGTCTTCCTCTGTCTTCTGTCTGCTGCTCTCAATTCTCTTTGGCTGTTGTGGAGTATGTCAGATAGCCATGGTGAAGGATGTGAGCTGTGTCGTCCTGGAAGACAATGGAAAAAGTTGATTGAATGAGGAGTAGAGACAGGAGAGAAGGTAGTCAATTCCAGGTGGAGTCAAGGATGAGAGGATGGTGAAGAAAGGGGGTGAAGTTGAGGAGCTGAAGAGGTGGAAGAGTGGCTGTAATAGATCTGGAGAGAGAATGTGAATGACAAAAGATGGTGGTTGGAGAGATGGAGGGGGTAGCCAAAATGTTGAGTGCAGGAGTGGCTAAGACAAGGACATTACATGCATGATGGATTGGAGGAGACTTGTTGAGGTACAGAGCAAAGAAGACAGAAGCACAGGTATTTAGCTTGTCATTTGGGAGGTTAAAGTCACAGAGGAGAATGAGTGGAGAGTCATCATCTGGGAATGAACAGAGGAGGATGTCCAGTTCTTCAGTGAAGATTCTTATTGCCTTGTGGGGGACGATATACAACAATGATGTGCAGTCTGGTTGGATGAGTTACTGCAAAACAATGGAATTCAAAAGATGAAATATTGAGGTGTGAACAGAAGAGAGCTGTGAAGCCCCATTTGTAGAAGAGAAGCAGTCCTGTGCCCCCTCCTCCTCCAGTCTTGCGAGGGGAATGCGAGAAAGCAAAAGCAGAGGCGAGAACTGCTGGTCTTGTCGAATTATCTGGTATAAACCAAGTTTCAGTAAGAGCCAGGAAGCTGAATGAGTGAAAAGATACCTGGACAGAGATGGACAGTTCCATAGTCCACCACAAATCAAAGTTAAAGAATGGATAGAGAGAGAAGGATGCAAAAGGTTATTGGGATTACTGCCCCTCTGATGAGGAGCACATCTTCTAGGATAGTGGGATGTGTGTACAGCCATTGGAAAAACGCACATGTTAATAAAAACAGGCAGAAACACAAAGATCAAAGATGGTTCCTAGCTTAGTTAGAAAGAAAACAGACACAAGAGAATGCAAGTGCAGGGGTAGTGTCATGTCAGGTCTATTGTGTAAGGACGCACTGCAGGAACTAGGGTTATTTTTATAGAAAAGTCTTTAATGAATCAAAACACAGGAAAGAGCTCACCGAGCTCCAATCATAAACACTACAGTCCAAACAGATACGAAGAGGTTCCAGGAGCTCCATCACTCCTGCGTGAAAGAACCAGAGCCGAGGGGAAATCCTCTCGGTCTTTAAGCCGAAGTACTGTTTCACAGGCTTACCAGCCTGACGAGCGAATCCACTGACATACTGCAGTCGTCACGGTCTCACACACCTCATGCCTGCACAAAGAGATGAAGAACAAAACAGTCACTGGTTCAAAGGAGATCCAATGGAGCCTCGTGTCACAATAGCTGAGGCTGGAGTGGTGTAAAGCTGCTCCCACTGCCACTAGAAGTTGCTTTCCACTGTAGCGCAAGTCCAGCTGCTGATAACAGACACACACAGAGTTTAACTACTTCCACAAAGGCACATACTAACCCGAAAGACGAGCACGGCTGAGAGTTAGCTGTTGCTATGATGTTGATAGGGGTGACCATGCAATGATCCCCCGGGTCGGCAGCCCTTTTAAGCACGGACACAGACAGAGAGAACCAATCACACGACGCAAACCATCAAACAATAAACAAGCAGTAGTTAACTCAGACAGAACACACATAGACATGCTATCAGGCGCCTAGCAACCCAGCTAATGAGCATAGTGCTAACAGCTGAGCTGCTTGGCTCCTGACAGCCTCACTCACAACAACAGATGACGTCATCACTGCGTGTCCAGGGCTGCACATGGTCAAAACTCGGGGGACGGACTACGAATTGGGCGTGACCGAGGCGGACCAGACGTGACAGGTAGCTACAGTGCAAATGGTAGACCGCTACTAAGTGCATGGCTATGTATAGTACCTGGTGGACAAACCCAGCATGTTACAGCCAATCAACTCAGAGCAGGTGAAAGCAGTTCAAACAGTAGGCTAAACTAACTAGCAACGAGGTAGCTTACTCAAGGTAGCTAACTCCACAGCAAGGTAGACACTTAGAAGATAGCAAGCAACTTCAAACAACATAAATTTACCAGTAGAAGACAGTTCAAGAACACCACACAAGCACAAGTCACCAAATAACTTTGCCCAGTGCTGAAACATTTATTCACCTGAAAGAATTGACAGAAAGAATCAGATAGTTTAGTTAGCTCTCGGGAATCAGCTCAGCTAACACTGCTAGTGTTAGCGCTCCAGACCGCTTTGTTATGGTCAAATAGGTTATCTTGATGTTACGTGATGTGCCACATGAAGTTAATGTGTCAAGATCCCTTGTCATTCATTCATCAATCACTTTTATTCTTCATTTATTTTGTACTTCATGCATATTGATCTTTTCCAAAATTCCTTGAATCATAAAGCTCTAACAGTACCAGACTCTAATTGTAAACTCACTCGTTTTCTAATGGTATCTCAATCCTAAACTCTATTTTATACTATAGATATGCTGAACTCAGTTGTTACGGCCCAGTCTAGGTCGGGCTGGAACGTACAGATGAATAACTGAGCAAAAACCCCAAAGGTGCGTTTTTCTTAGTATTATATTTGTTTAAGGTGGTTTAACGTTAAGAAGCCGACCAGGCCAAAATAATAAACAAAAGCACTCCTAACTAAACCCCACATTGATCTACCTAACCTAATCGCAAAAGTAAGAAACATAAATACAAGTTCTTACCTAATTCCCTAACTAACCAAAACCAGGAGAAAACTGAGTCGACCAAAATGGCGTCGACTTCCTACAAACCACAACTACCAAGTGTTATTTACAAAGTGATATTTGAGATATTTACAAAATATAAAGAACCAATGACATACTCAGGCTCAAAGGGACAAAGCACAAACAAGGTCAGAAACACGCAGGAGGTCATACACAGTAAAGTCAATATAGGTAACACACACAGCAAGCAAGAACACAAAGTAAAGGCAACGGTCTGCCACGACTGTACTTTGCCAGAGGCTTTTATATCCGCCTTAGTCCAGTAGGCAACCAATCCCAGAGCAAGAGACAGAGCAGGGCGTATATAAAGCGTGATCATCCAATCGTTTCAGGGCAGGAGCGTGGCACGTTGCAGGGATTGGGTCTAAAAAGGGGAGCTACAAAAGGCACCCATCCCACCACCAACAGAAACCACACAAAATACACAGACATAAACAATCAAGGAGATGACACAGTATTGATTGTAGAAAATGTTGGCAATTTCTTCATTACCATTTACATTTTGCTTCCTTATTTCATCCAGTAAACTTTCCAAAACACACACACACACACACACAGAGCTCTGATTCAAGCTAACGGAACAAATATTATGACACTTTCATTACAACCTTAATGAGACTGAAAACATGCTGAAAAAGTATAATGATAACATTTATGAATCAAACCTATGTCTGTATCATGTGACAAATACACTCTTCATTCTTGATGCCCAGTTCAAGTATTTTTCAGAGGAAAACAACATTCTTTTATTTTCAAAAAATATTTTTAAGCGCCACTGCTTATTTCAACATCAGTTCTGCTGAATGTTAATTACAAGGCTAGCGGCTTTAGAACTTCATGTCAGTGTTATTTGTACAATACTGAGGAAAAACGGCCCAGCTATGTGCTTGTACTCCACACAAACAGCATGTAATTTTCTGATGCAGTCTCTTTGTAGTCATGCAAAGCACATGAGGCGTAACTTCTCCAAAGGAGTGGAACAGAGGAAAACAGCAAAGTGGATAACTGAAGGAAAAAGGCTGTGTGGCTCTTTGTTCTTTAGAGCAGGCCCCCTCAGCCAGACCAGATCAGACAGATCAGTCATGGCTAATACATATGTGTATGTGTGTGTATATATATGTATATATATAGAAAGAGAGAGGGAGAGAGAGAGAGGCAGAGACAGAGAGAGAGAGAGAGAGAGAGAGAGAGAGAGAGAGAGAGAGAGAGAGAGAGCACATGGCACATGTAGCATCTTAATGCTACAAAATGTTGCAAGGTTGTGTATAGTCACTGTTTTACCCCAATTCAATTTTTAGGAGCAGAGTGATCCTTTATCCATCTCAGTGATATTAAGTTTTTTTTTGTGAACTGTTGCAATCATATCTTTCACTTCGATGTTATAAGTTGCTATAAGTTGTTATAAGTAAATACAGCTGGATTTTTTTTGTTGTATTTCTGTCATTTCAGGCTGCAAAGCATTTAAATGTGTATATTCTGAAGGGTGATTGTTTTCTTTACCCACAGTAAAGCAGATAAATGTGGGTTCAGCAATAATTTTTTAGTTATATTATTTTTATCTTTCTGATTATAGCAGCTATCATGAAGTAGACTTATATATGAGATATAATGCTTCTTAGGCCCCGCAATTACATTCTGGCTTTGCCACACACTATAACAGATAGACTTGTTAATGAAGTAGGAGATTTTAATTACATATTTTTGTCATAATTGCATCAAACAAACACATCTGCTGGCATCTTTATTGTCCATGTGACATACAAATGTAATCATCACTGCTGGACGAAACTTCGTGTCTCCACAATGGTATCTTTACAGGAAAAATGTTAATGTAAAGAGATTTTATTCAAAGCAGTTTTGAACTATTTCTTTTGGTGTGTTCAACATGAAATTTCCGTACTACGTAAATGGCCGTTTTCAGTTCATAGCACAAAATTATTCACAACCAAAATGGAGATACAAGATTTTGTTCCATCAGTGAAAATATGTTGTCTCTTTAACTGGTAGAATACAAAAACACACAAAAGTAAGACATAACATTCCTTGTATAAAAATGCATTTCTCCCTAATTCTCCCATCAGTTATCACTGCTACAGTAACTACCGTAGTCTTCTCTTAGAAGAATGACTATTGACTCTGTTGATAAATTAGTTACAAAGTACTGAATCGTTGTCAGCATCCCAAGAGAGTTATAAAAGTAAAGATCTCTCTTCTTGCATAGTAATACAGCCAGTATTTAAAGTCATTTACTTAACATTTACTTGCCTATTACTTCTGCCATTAGAAGAAACCCCTGAGCTTTGACCTTGTAAGGCTAACCTTGGCCGTGCTTCGTCCAGTCACCTGAAAAGTTGTTGCTTTTTCCTGCTAAACCTCTTCCTCTCCTCTTTGATCCAGAAACTGATTATGTGACATCATGTTTGCATGTTGTGCCAATACTGGAGAAGATCAGAGAAGCTACCAGGAGCAAGAGGAGTGTGCTTTCTAGCAAATGTTGTTCATCAATAGTAGACATAAAATTTGATGACATTAAAGTGGATCAGCTGTCCCACTTCCTCAGATGTTCGCTCTCTCCATTCCTACTGCTCCTCTATTGCCCTCCACGTTCCTCCATGTACTTCCGGAGTTAGGAAGGGATTTGGAGTACAGGCCCAGTAGCAAAACCTTCTGGGCGTAGCTGTAATTTTATTCTAGTTCAGTGTTTGGTTTTGATATGGCTACAGAATATTCAACATGCCCTCCTTGGGACTTCTTGTAGAATCAAAGGTTAAATGCACGCCATTAGTAGAGTGTTTCTGGGCCTCAGGCGAGTGCTCCACTGGATTGCACAGAACACGCAGACGCTGTGAAAAGCGGGAAAAAGAAGCATGACACATTAGGCTAAATATGAGAGTGATGCATGGGTGGGCAGAGTTTAGAGCTTAAAGTGGTAGTTTCGGGAAGAAACTGAATCAACCTGATCTTCTTCTCAACCCAAATGTGCTCGATCAGCTGAGATAGGGTTGGTGTTGGAACTCAGCTTGCTTAGTTTTGCACTGAAGCTACAAGGCTAACGTACTTAAAAATACATGGACGTTTACAGTCGTATACAAGTTTTGGCACATCTGGTCAAGCTTTTTTACTGAAAATAACTGAAAGTTTACATTCCCTGTAGAGTACACGTTTTAATGCACAGTTACTGTTTATTTGCATTATTTGCTTTGAATTTAACGTAGCAGGAAAAAATGTGGCCTCAAAAGTGTTGGTCTGGCTATTAATTTTTTTTTTGCCTACAGCTATGGTATGTGCAATAAATCTTTTTCTGAGGAATTACCAACCTGGGTGAAGGTCCCATTAGTGCCCATCAAGGTGTAGATGGCCCACAGTGGCAGGAGAGACACAGATGATAATGCCAACAACCACCCCAGAGCTGTAGCCCAGGCTGGAGCTACCACCCCCTTCCCCAGCTTCAGTGGGGACCAACTCACCAATGAGAACACAAATGTCCCCTGAGGAACCAGAAGGAGAATGACCATTGATGAGCTGCAGGATCTCCCTTAAAAAGCCTAAGAGATGATGAAGATGTTTTTTTGTTAAAGATTAAGAGGCACAGTGTGAATGGTACCCACCGTGCACACAGCTGGGGTAAGGTAACGCCAGCACAGCTTGAAGGTGGAGGGTGGTGGGTAACCGATCATGCTTTTGATGTTGTTGCTGAACCGGTCTGGCCCTGGAAAAAAGGAAAGTCTGTGAAAGACAGTAAGTAACCAGAGACTTCACTGACATTTGATAACGCTGTACTTTTAATGCTTAAATACTATTAAAGGGCCATGTCCTGCATTTTTCTGGGGTTTAATTTTTTAAGCTTATGATGTTTACTTTTGAAAAGAAGTCATTGTTTCTCAAGACTTGTTTCATCATTTCCAAAAAATGTTTTTTTTTTTTGTTACTGTACCTTTAAGACACAGACAGGGGAAAAACTTTTGTTTTGTTATTTGATTTACTCATATTGTTGTGGCATGCAAAAGTTTGGTCACCCCTGGTCAAAATTTCTGTCCCTGTGAATAATTAAGTGAGTAGAAGATGAACTGATGTCTAAAATGCAAAATGTTAAAGATGAACATTTTAAAAATCATTTTAAGCAAGATTATTTTTTTTGTTTTGTACAAATTTAAGACCTAGCTTAGCTCATCTGGGTTATGAAATAAATACCAGCAAATACCAGTAATTTCTGGGTGCAAACACCGCACTTTTACATGCCCCTATATATATATATCTATATATATATATATATATCTATATATATATATATATAAATCAGGTTATACATATTAATGATCTAAACTAAAAAACATTCACGTTTTACATATTAATGCTGCAAAAATAAAAAGAAAAAATGTTTTCATGCAAATTGCACCTGGTATAATAAAAGAAAATGAGAAAATATGCCATTAGTTGAGAAACATATTAAACATTTGTTCTTTTGAATTGTGCTTTTTAAGATATTGTGCTAATGAATGCATATTTTTTGTCCAAATTTGTAAGTACAAAGTCAAAAGACCTTGTGTGTTTAAACTGGTCTTGTCTTTGGGTTGTCTTTAATTTACATCTACACATCTACTGAATTCATTTAAAGTGTTACTCAAACATAACAGCCGCTGTGACCCTAACCGTAAGTGCTGCTGACCACCTAATCCTAGTCTTAACCCTAATGCTGTTGATGGACTGACACTAGATTCATGGTCAGTTCGAGCATCTGTAGATGAGCTATAGAAGGCATCATATGAAGTGTGACCTAAACTCTATGCTCTAAATCTCTCAGGGAACCAGACACTTAACACATTACCATAATGCAAGAATCAGGGTATGCACTGTAAGTTAATGGCAGGAGTAATAATGATAGAAAGAAGAATATTCTACAGCTGAAACTGTTTCTTGGTGAGGATTCGCGGAGACGCGTGACATGATGAGTTAGCTGGGCCTCCGACTGAAGTATTCCTTTGCTCCAGGGAACTCTAAAACAGCTGGAATACTTCTGCTTAAGAGGCCACTAGTCCTGTTGTTTAACTGGTGGAACGGTCAATAGACAGCTAATAGGCTGAGAAAGATACTGATTTTATGACTTTTCAGAGTATTTTGCTCACTGATGCTCACCGTCTCAAGCTTGGAAAAGGGCTTGTAGGGCTTGAATTGTAGTTTATAAATCTAATAACAGTTTGTAGCTACTTCACTTATCTTATGTTTATTTGACTTTTTTTTGTAACTTTGTATCTTCAGTTTTCAGTTCCCTCCCCAGTTTATTTGTGTCTATTTATACCCAAAAGCAGGACACCCCCAATCACACAATACCACCAACAATGGGAGAGTGAAGGCTAGCATATGCTTTCTGTAAGTCACATGAAACATCTTTTTAAACTGCTGCTCAAGCAACATAACTGGACAGCTCAACATGCTTGGAGGAGAACACTACTTACGTTACCTGTGCTGGCAAGCATCACTCTGAGTGATGAAGGAGGACTATCCTACCCACCCAGAGAGGGTGAGGACGGTTGTGCTCTAAAACTAAAATAGTTTTTCTATTGGTGACATTAAAGGGCACTTATTTTTGTTATTAAAACATGATTAGATATTGGTGTTAAACTGAGTTATAAGTCGCAGCAGTCCATTCAAAAACCAGAGTCCATTTTCTGATTTGGGAATGTAGAGTCAAAGCCAAAGCTTTTGACCTGATTCCATAGCGTGACATTCACATTCATGGAGTGTGAGATAATCTGTTGTCACTATCTAGATCCTGTCTGAAAAAACGCATCCTTCCAACACACACATCAACAAACTGACTGTATTTTATAAAGTGGGAAGCACAGCAAAATGTAGAATTTGCAGCAAAAAGTGACACACAGTATGTTTTAGGCAAATGTATGATAATTTAGTAATGCAGTATGCACAATGCTAATAGCTTTCAATAGAGCAGGCAGCCTTTTAGACAGCATGGCCTTTATTTAACAAACTGCCTCATAAACAGATTCTGCAAATGCCGATCTAGAATCAGTTTTTTCAGCAATGACCATCAGCCTGATCCAAGATCAGTCATCTTTGGTCCTGGCAAGTATGTGAAGTCATGCTTACATACAGTCACATTCCACATCGGCAACTCTGTGCCAATTTAATGAAGAGCTGTACTTGGTTTAAGCAGGTTGAGAGAAGTTGTGGGATGTATTTACAGAAAAGATTTGCGTGACTATTGACTTTTGAGCTCCACTGTAAACTGGTGAAGTGAAATTTGGAGCAAATACTGGACTGCAGTGCTTTAATAGGTGAAGATTTTTGGTGCAGTTAAAGTGATTCACATGGTGATAACCCAAGTGACAGTGAGTTATATTACATGATATAATAATATAAAACATAATCGTGATTCAGGTTTATTGTATGTCTTAGTAAAGAGTGATTTAAAGTATGGTGTTCCCTGTTTAAAAGATACTGCTGAATATGCTGGTGTGGGTATGTGTGTGTGTGTGTGTGTGTGTGTGTGTGTATGTGTGTGTGTGTGTGTGTGTGTGTGTGTGTGTGTGTGTTTGCTCTGTTTTCTTACCATAGACCCAGCCTATGGCCACAGACTGGAAGATAGAAAGCAGCAGCAGGCTGGCTCCACTGCAGGAGAAGTGATCATAGATTTGGAACACATAGAGGCCTCCCTGCAGAGAAAGAGAGAGAAAGAGAGAGGGAGAGAGAGAGAGAGAGAGAGAGAGAGAATGAGAGAATGAGTCAGACATAGTAAATCTTCATTAACTGACAAATCCCCCTGTCTGGGCTTCACCCTGCCTGGGTGATTTACAGTTCAAGAAGCTAGATGAAAGGAAAAGAAATTTTGGATGAAATGAAGGATGGAGTTGCAGACAATGACAGGAATATTCAAGGCAAGAAATTCCACAAAGAGAGAGAGAGAGAGAGAGAGAGAGAGAGAGAGAGAGAGAAAGAAAAAGAGAGAAGGGGACAGCAATAAAGATGACAAATGAGATGGAAAAAAACTACTCCAGTTAACTATCATTAAAATATGTCCACATTTTTCACTGAGAACACATTTCTGCACCTTTTGTAAAACATAAAATATAGCATGTGCATACGTTATGGTACAGTCATTTTGTAACTGCTCAATCCTTACTAGGGTCGCGGGTACCCGGAGCCTATCCTGGGGTCTACGGGCGTGAGGTAACTACTCACCCTGGGCGGGCCGCCAGCCCACTGCAGTGTAATGGTACATTTTATATTTAATTTTTTTTCCAGTCGGCAAATAAATAAAACATGCTCTAAAATGTACAGAAAACTGCCCTATTTAAGTTTATTCCCTGTAGAGGATAGGTACTTGTTAAATATCTATCAAACAAGTGTTTAAACTTTTGCATAGAAGTGTACGTAAAATCACTAAGAATTGCATCATTAATTGTAATAAGGCACAATAAACACTTTATTAAGACCTTTAGACCTAAACTAGGAATTAAACAAGCCACTGAGACTTTGTGATGTGTTCCATATTCTTAATAAGTTTAGGACTGAAAAGTTCAACTTAAAATGATAAGGTAACTATGTACACAGCCATTGCTGAGCTAACTTAACTTAAGGACCCTAGAGTTCACCCAACTCAAACTTCTTGGTTAAGTCAAAACTCTTTCCATCACACAGCCTCACCAGGCATTTCTTCTCCTTTCTTCTCCTTTGCAACCGGCTGTGGTGTTGCTGGGATTCACAATCTCCTAATGTTGGGGTGACCACCTATGGTTGCACCACTTGGGGATGTAATAACATGGTGAAACTGTCACCAGGAGGTTGTAAGTTTGAATCCCAATGATGCCCTATACATCCATAAACATCCATTACTGGGAGCCCAAAAGGATGGAAACAGACCCAGTGAGGAAAATGTGTCAAAAAACAAATTCTGAAAACTGAAAAATGTGAGTAAGGAGAACTTTTTTAAGTGGAAAGCTCAACATGCTCGGAGGAGAACACTAACTGCCAACTATGTTACGTCACCTGCGCTGGCAAGCATCACTCTGAGTGATGAATGAGGACTATCCTACCCACCCTGAGAGGGTGAGGACTAAAATAGGCTTTTCTATTGTTGACATTAAAGAGCACTTATAATAATTTTTGTTATTAAAATGTGTGAGAAAATGTGTCAAAAAACATATTCTGAAAATTAAAAAATGTGAGTAAGGAGAACTTTTGAAGAAGCTAAGAAGTTTAATTTGAGTGAGCACTGTCTTCAAGTTGAGTTAACTCAAGAAAAGCTGTGTAATCAGTAACCTTATCATTTAAAACCGACCCTTTAATAACCAAATCCAGATAAACTGAACTCTTGAAAGTTTTCAGTTACTCACCGGTGTGACCATGACCAGTCCAACCAGGTAGCAGATTACACACACTAGCAACAGCAGCAGCTCACGCCGACGACCCCTACGGATAACTGTTGGGTACAGGTCACTCAGAGAGGTCATTAGAGCCTCCAGACTGACAAACTGAACACACACACACACACACACACACACACAAACACACATAGTGGGAGACAGAGAGAGTCAGAAAGAGAGCTATTAGTCATCACAAAACTGTGGTATGAAGAAGCACACGGCCATACTGTATAAGATTTGCTAATACTATTTAAGCTCGAGTCAGAACCTTCAGTTTTGGCCATAAATGCCAAAATTCATATGAAATTAAATGAACTAAAATTACAGACATGTGTTTCACAGAAATCATTAGGTCTTCTCTGAGGACAAGAAGGCCTTGAGGGTTTTCATTCACCTATCCGTTATCTGAGCCACTCATCCTTAACCAGGATAACGGGGGGGTGCTGAAGTCAGTCATAGGGCGAAAGGCAGAGAAACACCCTGGAAAGGTCAAGTGTCCATGACAGGGCAGACACACAGAAACACACAGTCACACCTAGGGGCAATTTAGCATCTTCAATTTGCCTGACATACAAGTCTTTGGAATGTGAGGGGAAACCCACACAGACACGCAGACGAGCTCCTCACAGAAAGGACCCTCAGCTGCTCTGACTGACCAGGACCTATCTACTTGCTGACAGTGTTACCTTGAGGGTTCTCCTCTGCTGAAAATGCGGCTCTGTAGTTGCCTACATGTGTGTGTTTTGTGTGCACCTGTCTCACCTGTGTGTCCAGCCCCAGCATGATGATCATAAGAAAGAAGCACACGGCCCACAGCTGGGGGAGGGGCATCATGGACACTGCCCTCGGAAAGGCTATGAAGGCCAGTCCAGGTCCTGAAACGGTAGGATATCCATCAGCATTTGTTTCCTCTTAAAGTGGTAGTTTGATGAACAATCTAATCAACACTATTTTCCTTACACCAGACAAAGTCAATTGGTTAAGAACTTTATTTATTTTGTTATAATAATAATAATAATACATTTTATTTGTCAGCGCCTTTCATGACTCTCAAGGTCACTTTACAGGAAAAAAAAAAAAAATATATATA
>JBBPCZ010000089.1:19543832-19556090 GCA_037974445.1 Brycinus macrolepidotus | reverse complement strand
GTAAAGTACAGATACGTAAAAATGTACTTAAGTACAGTAACGAAGTACAAATACTTTGTTACATTCCACCACTGGTAATAACAGAATCAAAGTAAAGCTCAATATGAACTGTTTCTCACACAAACTATTTAACTCCAATTCTACACTTAAAATTCTTACAGATAAATCCAGCCAAAAAGGACCTAAAGTGTTTTGGTTCTTTTTTAACCAGTGGTTCCTGACATAGTCCTCAGTGCCCCCTCGGTGGTTCTCATTTTTGCTCGATCCCAACTCCCAACACATATCACTCTTAAAAAAGTTACCATAAAAGATTCTTTGGGGGATACACTTTCAGAAAAAAATGTACTGTCCAGGGTACAAACTGTGTAAATGTACCCTCAGAGGTACATCGTGGTACTTAAAGTCCAGTGGTGAAGATGAAGGTGCACTACATTCACTTTTCAGAATTTTACCTTTTTATTAAACATAAATAAATAAGGAAGATGGATTTTGGACAGCAGGTATAAAATCAATGCAACTTGAAAATATAACAGCACCAGAATATAGTCCAATTTAGCTCAATTGCTAAAGACACTGAAGTACCATTGAGGGTACCATCCCATTGACAGTGTTTTTACTCTGAAAGGTAAAATTATCATGGTTACGTTCAATATGAATTATTTGTCTAAACAAAACAAGCTTTCAACCAACATTACATTTTGTTTCTATATAAAAGAAGAGATGTTTAGGTACTGTTCATGTGTATGTATTCATAATACATTTTAAATGCATTTATAGTGTGTTAAATGGCATCCATAGTCCATTATAATGGCTGACATGAACCTGTATAATTGTTCATAAGCAATTATCCTTACATGCATGGAATTTTATAAAAAAAGTATATTTCATAATTTTATATACTCTTTATAAAATCATAATGCATGTTATGAGCCGCCCCACAGTGGTACAGTGGGTCGCGCTGGGTTCGAATCCGGGTCCTGGCCGTGTGTGTGGAGTTTGCATGTTTTCCTCGTGGTGGCGTGGGTTTCCTCCAGAGTCTCTGGTTTCTCCCAAAGACATGTCAGGTGAATTGAGGATTCTAAATTGACCGCAGGTGAGTGTGTGAATGAATGACGTGTGTGTGTGTGCGCCCTGTGGTGGGCTGGCACCCTGCCTCGCGCCTGTAGACCTCAGAATAGGCTCCGGGTACCTGCAACCCTAGTAAGGATTAAATGGTTACAGAAAATGAATGAATGTTATGAGCTCAATCTTAAGTTTTATTGTGCAGTACATTGGTGCAATCAGTAAATATTATCATGTTATGGAGCCCATGTTAATGAAGTCACCTTGCTTTATAAAGTGTTGTGCATGTAACTATAATCAGGTATTAGCAGGGCATTATAAGCAGTTAGGTATGTAATGTAATACAAAATGCATTTATAACACATTATGAAAACAAGAGTCATATGAAATGTTACCAATAATCATTTTGATGAAAGTTAGTGTGTGTACAGTCTTGTTTTGATTTCTGACAATTAAGTCAGAAGTGCAGGCTTGAAGTGATCAACACAGCACGAAAATCAATATGTAAACATGTAAATACAACAATTATTAACTCCTAAGTCATGAAATATGAAATGTGATTACATGTGGATAGTATAGCAAAGTGAAAGTATGGACTTTTAAGCATTAAAAGGTAAAGTATGGAATGTGAAGGGAAAAAAGGCTGTGTAAGAGCTGAAAGCCACAGCACACTGACAAAATGGGCCCTTGACAAAACGAGTACCCTGTAGAAAAACCCTTATGATCCCCTCTTAAACTCATTCAGGATATGTCTGTCAGACTTATATACTGTATCGGCCACTCCTATAAACATTTCAGCAGTTTTATATGCACTGCAGGCCTAACACTGAACAGCCTGTGTGCTTACTTGTGTGGTTGCTCTTCAGGATAAATCCCTCAGGCCTTCAGTGAGACTTTGTTAGAAGATCTGATTATGAATATCCAGCGTTTCTGCTGGTCGCGTAGCTTAAATACGCGCAAACCCTCCAGCTCAACTGACAGCCAGCCACAGTAAAGCTGGAGCGCTCCAGGAAAATGTCTCACTTTGTCAGGGGTGACAGAGTGCAGGTTGCTGTCTTGTCTGGGCCCAAGAGATGGATGAAGAGAAAGAAGGATCGGCAAGCTGTAAATCCATATTCTGGCTTCTCTGGCATACAAAATCCAGTGCCAAAAATATGTCACAAAAAAAAAAAAATCTAAATAAAACCAGAAAGCAGGAGAATAAATCTAGAATTGGAATTAACACTTGAACAAGAAAAGTTTGGTCAATAAACATTGAACATCAAGAGTATGGACATAATATAAAGGGCAGCTAGAGTTCAAGTGGGGTAAACTAACAGGCTACAAAAAATGATGCCACAAGGTTTTGACATGACAATGAAAATGTACACTATGTGTACTCGTAAATTGACTGGAAGCAGGATAATGAAGTTGTTTGTACGCCCATTGTCACCTCTTTGCTTGAGATTGTGTGAACTGGCCCATATTAAAGGTCCCTTTGTTCTTCTGAGGTACACATTGTTGCAGGGTACTGGAGCCGTTGGCATGAGATTGGTTGCTAACTGAGGCATAAATAGAAACTGCCAGGGTGGGTTGTTTGGCTAGTCACACGTGTTGATCTTTGCTCATTTCACTTCACCACAGTTGATGCCTGCACATGACTAGACAGGCAATTTATCCGGTCAAAAACATCAAAATATTGCAACATGAAGCAAGACCTAACAAAGTTGTTTTCCTGGAAAAAAGAGTGTTCCACCCTGATCACGAAGACAGCTCAGAGAGAGTTAGGCAAGACACTGAGGAAAATAAGGTAGCAGTAAATACACCGTCACATGATTTGGTGACTTTGGGATGAAGAAGTAAATTCCATTTTTGGTAAAAAAACTGAATGTGCCAGTTCCTTGAGTGGTATGAATTTTACATGGAATGACCCATGATACGCACCTTCCATGTGATTTCCATTCAACACTCTGAATTCTTAAAAAACAAAGGCACTGAAAACGTAAAAAAAAAAAACAAGTTTTGGTTCCCTAAAGTAGTGGCTCCTGAAGTAGATCTCAGGCCCCTCCAGGTGGTTCCCTCTCCTAAGACATATCAGTCTTTATTATCTAAAAAAATAAATAAATACCACAAAGGGTTCTTTAAGTGGGACCATACACTGTCTAAAAACAGTACTGTGTATGTAAATGTTAGACCTCCAGGGTGCAAACAGTGCAAATGTAACTTCAAAGGTACATCATAGTCCAACAAAGTCCAGTGGTGAACCTAAAGGTACATTACATTCATTTTTACAGAAAAAGGAGACAGGGTGTGTGATACAATTATATTCCCTTGCTAAAGACACAGAAGATTTTACCACCCCAGTGACAGTGTTTGTACTCTGAAAGGTGCTGTTTTTTTGTAACAGTGTAAATCTATTTCATTTCCATTTTTTGTTAGTGAGATTTGTTAGTGTGAAGTTACAAACAACCTTCTTTGCCAAGGTAAGAGTTCTTCTAAAAACACATTTAAATTATGCAGAGCTTCTTTAAACTCTAAAAAGGTTCTTCATGTGCCTCATTTACCAAAATGATTCTTGTAAGAACCATTCACCAAAAGGCTTAGAACCAAAAATGGTTTCTGGTATGTTTCTGGTATCGTTATGTGACTGAGCAGGAACATAGACCATCTGGGGGCCCAGAGGATCAATTTGAATTTCCGTAAAAAGCCTTTCAGTGTCTCTTTACAGGACCTTTTCGAACATAAGGAAAAGCTTAAAATTACGTTTCACCTAATGTAAAGGTGTATGAGTTAAATGTTCTTTCTAAAACTGTCCGTCTATGGACAGAACCATTTGATCACTTCGAATTTTAATGTGATTTTGGGTGCTCTGAATTATTTCAGAAATGAGACTATTAGAAATGAATGTGAATATGTATTGCAAAATGTATTTATGTTTCTCAAACATTAAATTCTTCCCTCTTCTTAAGAAGGCAGCTACTGATGTGGTTTTGAAGAATGAGTATCATAAATGTAATGATCTGAAATCTTTTTTTTAAGGTAACATAAGCTTCACTGAAACATTTCAAGCATTCTTCCTGGCAACAACAACTACCACTGGATCCAGTGTCCTGAGAACCCTTTGTCAACTCTAGAGCACTTCACCTGATAAACTTGTCTAGACTAAGGAGGCACCAGCTGTCATAGCTGTGAAGAATTGATGATCTTCCTCTCAGCACATTCCATAGCCTTCCATCAGCACATGAAGTCCCTAACAACTTCTCCATGTTTCAAGTGCATGCAGGGTCTGGCCTTATCTAAGACAGATCCAGTGCAACTATGAATGTCTAGATCATAATATGAAATATATGAGGTAGTTCACAATCCAAGTATTTATCTTGTGATAATTCATCATGATCTGATCCATGAGTTTTCAATCCACTTTCAGGAACTGTTGGTCTCCAAGTCTTGAGGTTTATTTACGGACGTCAAAGGCTTTCTTTTAGATCCTCCTCTATGTCTTAAATGAGGGAATGATCATCAAAGCATCTAGCCAAAGTTTCACCACTGAGCCAAAGGTTAACATATTTTTTTCAACCATTCATAATACATTGACTGTCATGAAAATGGTATAATTTACGTATCAGTTTAGATAAGATGGGACTTACGTTTTTTGTGGTTGTGCTGAAAATCCTAGGTCTTACACGTCTCAGCCTCGAAACTTGGATTTCAACAAATCTGGATACATCAGTATGTAGCAAGACTGTAATTTTGCATACTTTACTTAGATGGAGTCTGAAGTGATTGGCCCTCTCTGGGCTTGGTCTCTCCATGGTGCATTACTCATAATAATTTGTGTTGTTTATTTGACAAAGAAGAACATGTCTCTGGTTTGATTCCATGACTAGAATTTTTAACATAGCTGCAGTAAGTGTTGAGGTAAGAGTTCTTGGATAATTGGCAAACTCCAGTTATTGCAGCACTATTTTGGAGCAGTGCTTGGTGCAAGAATGACTTAATGGGTGGTTCTGTGTTTTGATGTGAAGTAATAGAAGGGGGGGAGGGTCAAGCCCCAGTTAAGACCCTTGAATGTAGTCTTGTGGGATCTTGTAAATGTGTTGTTTCTTTTATAGACAAGATGTGTCCGCTGCTGCGCAATGTTACAGCTCAATCAAATATTCACGTCATTCCATAACATCTGTCCTTTGTTATGATCACTGACTGTGCCACCTCAAGCATTTCTGGATTGATACACTACCCTGGGTATTCATTAATAACAGTTATAGAACGGATAGCTCAGCTTCTAATATTGGATTGGCAGAGCCATGTTCAAAGCCATTTTAAAATAAAACAAAAAACACCTATAACTATACACATCAATGTAATTCTATATAATTGGACAAAGTTATTTAAAACCAGATTGCTGTTCATGCATCAGTAATTGGCTACTGAGTTTAATTTATTGTGTTATTTCATTTTGGTGCATAAGACTGGTGTGTTTTATCATACTGCATTTTACCATATTTGCTGTTTTATATCAAGATTTAAGCTATGACAAGTCATACACTACAGTGGCTTTACCAAAGGTAATGGATGTTGTTAGAACCCCTCTCTTCACCACAGTAAAAACACTATAGAGCGCAGCCTCGCATGGATTATTGCTATTAGTGTAAAAACCGGTGATCAGTGACAACTGGTGTAACTTTTATTCCTTTTACTTTTTTGTAACAGTGAAAACCATTACAGTATTGGTTTAAACATGACAACCTTGCCAACCTTTGGAAGTGCGTAACTGTTTGGAAGTGCATAACACATTTATTACACTAGGAAACTGTAAGGACTTGCCCTTGGCTTGTTTAGCCTTAGAGCTAATTAGCTAGCCATGAAAACATTGTGATGCAAATAATTTCTTTGAGAAGTCTGAATATGACACAAGCACATTTTGTGAATAGTTGAACTGTCTTCACTTTACAACTGTGATGAATTGTCTTTTTGTTTGTTCTTACTAGCTGTTTAGCCAGATTCTTTCTTTGATCGTTGACATCCAGTGAGAACAACTTTAACTATGGGTCTTATTCTCATTCTTTTTTGCAAGTGTTGCTTTTGAAGGGGTTTAATAACTACATTTTAAAGAGAAGAATTGGGGATTCCCCTGAAGCATAATGATGATGCCAATTTGATGAAGGCATGATAAAAAGCCTTTTGAAATGGATGGCAGGTCTTGCCAATATGGTTAACATGGTAACAAAACTATGCTATAAATGACAAAGTTGTTTTCTTTAAATCGAAATATTCATGCCTGTTGAAGAAGACTCGTTGAGATTATGACTACAAAAGCAACAGATAAGCAGTCAAGTAACTTGATTTATTCCACACAGCACTCTTGGGATTGAGGATAAACTCAATGGAAATTCTTTAGCTGCTAACAGCACAGTCAGTATGACAGTATTCATTGCCATTGGCAGAACGCCCTTTTCCTACATTTTACTGTCAAATTTTGCACACATTTGCATTATATCCCTAATGGAAAAGGATCCATGGATGCATCCTTAACCCCTTCCTAATGTTGTACTGTTGTAGGTTATAGTTCTGGATGTAATTTTGGAGCACATCTGCCTCTTCATCATATTTGTGTGCCATTATAACCATGTTTTTATACCTAAGTGCTTTTTTTACATTATTGATGCGAATGCTTTGTGACGTCTCTCAAAACCTCAAGTTTAGTCCCTCAAGCACTCAGCTATGAGGATTGTTTATTACTGCCATGCTGGTGGGGAAGAGTGTATATTCAGCTGAATTTTCATTAGGCGGTGGTCCCTTCACATTTATGGGTGGCAGAGATATATCCTCATTGGGCAGCAGTTAGGCGTAATGATAATTTCTATAGTGGTCTGATAGTGGGAATGCACTGAGCATTGCCCTGTGGCTGCGCTTAGTAGTCAGGAGTGGAATTTTGTTTCTTATGAGGGAAAAAGTGCTTGTAAAAGTCTGCGGGTGAAATGAGATCTGTCTGGAATGCCATATAAGACAAGGCATGACAGTAGCCACAGCATCTTGACTGCACCCCAGCTCCCTGCCAAAACTGTGAGCTTTGAGATAATCAGGACAGGCAAAGCACATGATAATAGGTATTTTGTGCAGGTTAGACTGTAACTTGATGAAATAACTAGATGATATATAACAAGACGCTAGGGGAAAAAAAAGTTGTTTTCAATAATTGCTGGTGGAATCAATTGTGTGATCTGAAACTATGGCAGTGTGATAGTGTTGAATACCTGAAAAGTACAGGCTAATCTTTTGGCTGTTGACTTCTGAGCACACTATTGTAATAGCCCCTCTGCCTGTTTGCAGTTGCTAAAAATCATTATTATTAGACTGCACAACATATTGTTTAAAACGGTCATTGTTATATTTGCTTCTGCACCCCAAACAAACAGAAAAAAAATTCAAAATGAGATGTAAGTGCCTCTAAAATGGCTAAAATATCTAATTCTTCACATGTGCCTAAAAATCTTTAAATTAGTAAGAAAATCTGTAAATATAGCAGTATAAATGTAATATTAGTGTCTATGATTCTGTTTCCATGCACACAGGGCCAGCATGTAAATATGGCGCCTATTGCGACACTTTAGGAGGGCGCCAAAACTTTCACCCCCCCACCCTGAGTACTGTCAATCTGACAACGCCTAATGCCATTGGATCAGAGCGCTGTGAGTAGCAGCTTGATTTGTCAACCAATCTTAGGTGTCCCCCCACCAGTCCAACAAAAAATTCAAGTGGGGTGGCAAATTTATGTTTCGTGGCAAAATGTCACACTGCATGCTCAATAATAAGATACAGGGACTCATTACAAGTCCATTTTGTCTCATCTGAGTCTCTTAGTGGGACTGCATTGCAAAGGAACACTCTGAAAGGCATTTTGTGAGAAAAATTCCATTCATTTCAATTTCTGACTTGGAAGTGGAAATAAAAAAAAACGCTTGAAAGGTTAAGCCACTCATAATTTGGAAACTTGCAACTCTTCCAAAGTTACTCCAACATGGCAGCACTCTCAGTGCGAGAAATAATAACATTTTAAATGTTTTAGGCAGCTTTTTTGAATTTGTATTTATATATAATGCCCTTAATACATGGGGATAATTGGATGACTGGAAGGTTGAGCCGTTCTGGGCACAGTTTTTGATGCCTATTATTTTTATGAAGAATTGCCATAGAATAGCCAATGCCTATATTCACTTTTAAGTTTAAAGTTTAAACTTTAAATTTAAAGAAGCACTTTTTCCTACTAATTCCAGTGTGAAAAGCTTCATAAGATGCCTTTATATGCTCTCAGTAGCCAAACAAGCTCAAACGACAGCGGTTAACTCTCCAACGCCAAACAGTCGAATTTGTATGAATGTTTTGATGTGGGAAGTTGGAAATTCCAGCTCTGAAAATTCCAAGTTCATAGCTCTCATGAACACAGCATCAGCAGTGGCACTGAAAAGCTTCCAGAGTGGGAAAAAAATCCCGTATGAAACTTCCCTTCAGACTGATTGGGACAGTTACCTCAGTCTCACCACAATATTCTCTGACCACAGCTGAAATGCTAAGTCACTGCTGTAATGCTAACAGCACGAAAGGAGGATTGTGTTTTTAGTCAACAGTTATCCAATCCAGCCTCGGTTAGGCCTACTTTGTAACAAGATGCAAACGTCTATGATAACAAACAAGATGACAAAGCCCAGGAACATGGTGGAGCGCTGGTGGAAAGCGCATTTCTTACTGTAAAGTCGATGGCCAAGCAGTCTCTTTAAGACTGCCCTCACATGATGTATGTGATCCTCTGTAGATTTGGAGTAAACGAGGATGTCCTCAAGATAAGCATATACCCGCTGGGCCAGCATGTCTCAAAGGACGTCGTTGATGAACTGCTGGAATGCGGAGGGAGCGAAAGAACCACTAAACTTTCACAATGTCCAGTAGGGGTTATGAAGGTTGTTTTCCCTTCATTGTCCTCCCGGAATGCGCACCAAGTTGTACATGCTGCAGAGGTCCAGTTTAGTGTATATGGTGGCACAGGAGAGAGCATCCAGGGGATCATTAGTGAGGGGGAGACAATGACATTTTTTTTACCGTAATTCACTGGTAATGCAGGGATGAAGTCCCCCGTCTTTCTTTTTTACAGAGAAGAAGCCAACAGCCGCGGGAGCTGTGGAAAGGCGGATAGTTCCATTCTTCAGGGCGTCGGATACATATTCCTCCATAGCCTTGTTCTCTGCTGGGAAAGCGAAAACAGGGTACTGTGCATGGCAGGAGGTCAATACGCATGTCACAATCACGATGAGGAGGAAGCTCAGCTGCACGTACTTTGCTGAAAACTTCTGACAGATCACAACAGCAGGTGGATATTGAGTTCACATCGACTGGTCCATGGGGTTCAGATTCCTGGAAACTAGATTCAGTCTGACGTTGAAGGCAGGTGAGCTGACAGGAAGATCCCCATTGACGGATGTGGCCCAAGGTCCAGGAAAGATGAAGGCTGTGTTTCGCCAGCCAAGGATACCCAAGTAGAACGGAAGACGCGGTGAGAGTGGTGACCAGAAAACAGATGACTTTGTAATGTTCACCTATGGACATGCTGATCGGAGTGGTCTGGTGAGTGATAGGGCCGGTGCTGAGAGGCCGGCCATCGACATGTGATAATGATAGGTTGGAGCAATACCTCAAGGGTCACCAACAAACTGGGTAATAAAAGAACGGTCGACATAGTTCCGGCTGCACCTGAGTCGATAAATGCAGTGGCCATGACCCGTTTGTGACCCAGCTGGAGGTTAACCTGAGTCATAAAGCAGGAAGCATCCAGCGTGGCAGTGGTGGCAATTCGGCATTTCCCGAACGTGGATGGAGAGTGTAAACAGCCCGATGGTGGTTAGGTGATGCGCAGTAAGCACATAACCGCTCTGTACATTGCCGCTCCCATTTTTGTGGGCTCAGCGAGATGCGTCCAAGTTGCAAAGGTTCTCCATGGTCTTCGACTTTATGTGAAGTGCTAGGAGGAGATAGAGGATGTGTACGAGGTGCTGGCTCAGGTTGAGATGTCATGCGGACATCGATCCACATTGCTAGCTGAATCATTCCTGTGGATGTTCGCCGGCAACTCCCGACCCAGCATTTCTTTGTGGATGTGGGGGGCCAAGCCCTCGTAATAGCAGGTCCACAGCACGGCTTCTTCCAGAGCAGTCTGGGCAGCAGGGGTCCGGAATTCAGCAGTGTAACAGCTCACAGACAAACTCCCCTGTCATAGATGATACAATTTAGACGCTGTCTCTACTTCGCTATCCGGATGGCTGAAGGTAGAGCATAGCTGTTGTACAAAGGCAATGTAGGAATGGGAAATTGCAGAACTTTAGCTGCTCAGGTGCTTTGCTAGTAAGATGAGGAGAGCAGTACTGGAATGATCTTACGGGTAGTGAGAGGCCTGGAGCTCCAAAACCAGACCTATACTGGTTAGGAACGTTATATTTCTTCCATATGCTTTTTCCCTAATATCTCCCAAATAAATAGAAACTGTGCCCTACAATTTGCAGAAATATCTAAGTTTGGAGAAGATCAACTTGTTAGGTACACATGCTTTCGTATGACGTAGCCGAGGAACATATACAGAAACATTTCCAAAGCACTCTCCACTACATAGTGGAAATGAATGAAACACCCTCTGAAATAACATGAAGAACCTTTTGTGTGCAAGTTCCTCGTCTTGTCCAATGCTGCTGTGGTGGAGTTGCGTTGACTGAAGAGGTCCTGGCACTCCCTGTGGAGGAAGTGGAAGCCTTCTGTGGGCGCACAAAACCAGCCCGGGAATTTCCTGCTCCAGGCCTAACATCTTACCATCATAAGAAGCTCCCCCTCCCATCCTCTGCTGAGGGGTGACCTGCAAGGCCACCCAACCCCCTAAACCTGGTATCTGAAGTCCAACTGTGGTGAACAGGAGAAAAGACATCCAAACAGATGACATTAATTTATTACTGGTTTCTCTGACACCGGCATTCTAAAGCACACATTAAACATTTCTGTAATGTGTACATTTTCCTATATACTTAATTATGTAGTAATTTATGTACTGAATTATTTTGCTGTACGTATTTATGTATTTAAATGCAGTTAAGATATAATTATACAGTTGATTACATTGTAAGTTACTTATATATAGTACTTATGTTATAATTGTAGTTATGTGTTTATGTAATTAATTGCTTAAAAATATTTCAAAAATTTTTTTCGATGTCAAACAGAGACCAAAACATGGTAATTCATTAATCATGCACAGTACAATTCACTCAAGGTTCAAGGTTCTCTTACAATTATTCAAGTATTCCTTATGTATTTAGCAACATTATACACAAATAATGTATCATACACAAATGCAGACATATGCTCAACAACAACAACAACATGAATAATAATAATAATAATAATAAAAATAATAATAATAATAATAATAATAATAATAGTAATAATAATAATAATACAATAAGTAGCGATTTTATATATGTCAGTCTATTTGTCCATTTCCTAACCTCTCCTTGTGCCATCCTAGTATAAGTTGACATAACTTTCCAATACCTGGTCTGGCAAACACCCCCAGACATTTTTTTAACTTAAAAAAAGTTTTTTTCAAGTTAAAATGAATATTCATCCTATATACTACAGCAGGCGGTTCTACTTTTTTATTTTTATTTTTATTTTTTTTAACTTTTTTCAGACAGTAACAACATCCAGTGTGAAAAAAGGTTCTATGCATTCCCATATTTAGGTAAATCAGGTAAAATAAAATAATTACAAAATATTTTTTAAACATGCAGTATGAAAAATGATTTGTCACTTAAGCCTAAAAAATACTTCATGTGGTAACAAGCAAATTATCTAGTTTATTCAAGATATAGAAATACTATATTTGTAACATTTTAAGATACGAGTTTTTACAGTGTGACACCACTGTTTTTGTTTGTAACAAATTATCAAGCCCCTAAATATTGTACACATATCAGGTATCAAGTGTTAGTGAATCATGAGTGTAGTGACGGTAGACTGTTGGCTCAGGAAAAAGCCCATATCACCGACCCTGATTTTGATAACCTCTCCAAGAAACACACTTAAACACGGCATTAAACGTCATAGCACTATTTCAGTTTAATTGCTGTTTTAACATATTGGAACAAGCACAAAAAAGGGCACATTTTATGAATCATCCCCCCC
>JBBPCZ010000089.1:19523509-19540598 GCA_037974445.1 Brycinus macrolepidotus | reverse complement strand
GGGGACAGAAAGAGACTGAACAGGCTGATCCGGAGGGCCAGCTCTGTTCTAGGATGCCCTCTGGACCCAGTGGAGGTAGTGAGTGACAGGAGAATGGTGGCTAAGCTGTCATCCCTGTTGGATAACTTCTCCCACCCCATGCAGGAGACTTTGGCAGCACTGAGCAGCTCCTTCAGTGGAAGGCTGCTGCATCCACGGTGTGGGAAGGAGAGATTCAGAAGGTCTTTCCTTCCAGCTGCTGTCAGACTGTACAACCAACACCTTGCAGCTGACCACACACACATCCAAACACCACGGACCGATAAGTGGAAGTTTCCCTGGTGTGCAATATTTCTCTTGTGTGCAATATTTTTTGTCTTGTGTGGAATTTTTGTGGTTTTCTGGTGTAACGTGCAATTTTAGGGGTAAAATATTACTGTGAGCATTGTGCAATTTGTCTGGTTCATTGTTACTGTTTTCTACTTTTACTGTTGCTTACTGTTTTTGTCAGTATCTGCTGCTGTATAGTGTGCTTTTTATACTATACTGTTGTGTATAGCTTTATTACATATTTTTTGCCACTCTTACCTTTGTACTGTCCGCTTTCTGCCATAACAAAGTAAATTTCCCACTTGTGGGACTAATAAAGGTTTATCTCATCCTATCTTATCTTATGAAATTTTTACACAGTGTAACAGGCGGCAGGCAGTTTCAAATGATATAAAAAGGTCAAAAGTGGCAAAATTGGAGATACAAGGCTTTGTTCCAGTATGTACATTGAATATAATCACACTAAGTCTGTACAACTCTGAAACTGGGTCTTATTTTAGGCTTACACTACCATCCCGTGCTGTGTTCTGTTTGTATTTTCACAAGAACATTCCCATCAACCTCTCCAGTTCCATGACCACAGCTTTTGGTACACTGTATGTGTTATGGTCAAAGCCTAATGCCAGATGTGTAACATCCACCTTGCTGTTGCCTGTGCTTGAGAGAACAGTTTGTTCAGCAGGCTGCGATAGTGTACCTGATTATTAGATCCTTACAGCCCACGCTTCAGTCTCCGTTCTGCTCCCAAACAGCCCTGTCCATTGCTGCCATTGACGTATACGGCGGGGCTCCTGGGCACAGGGGAGAGTTGGGAAATTACACAACTTTATTGGCTGCAGATGTTCCTAATGTATGCAACTCTGAGACAGTCTGTTGGAGAGAGGGCTGCCGTGGCTGGCTGACATGCTTTTAGCTGTGTATCATCTCTCCATAAAAACAGTCAATCACAACTAATCCCCACATCATAAAACCATCTCTGAGCTGCTCTGTTTCCTGACATTGTGCACAGCATTTGCTCTAGATTCATACGTCAGGTTTCTACGTCACGTTCATGCGGATGTTGTGTTTTTTGGTCGTATTTTCCCGTTAACTTATCACTGTTATTTTCAGATTTATGCACACGAACACATCACCCTGTCACATATGAAGCTGTGAGGACGTAATTCAGTGTATAAGCTCCTGAACTGTGGAGTTGCACATTTAAAGTCTGATGCAAATGTTTTGGCCCCCTGTCAACTGACATGTTATATATTTTCTAAGGGAAAATAAGTACACATCCCCTCCTGAGAATTTCCAATATAAAATATAATGTGTCATATTTAAAATGCACATCATATTTTATGTTTGAAGTTTTCCCCAGTATGTTAAATTCAGCAGATAAACAGTAGTTGTGTTTTTTAAATGAGATGAACTGTGTCCTCTGTAGAAATGTTTTTATTTTTTAAAAAATCAACAAAACTTGCCATGTGACAGTAGTGACCAAACTTTTGCATATGACTATACATGATGTATCTTACCGCTATTTACAAAGCAGTGTAAAGCATCTTTTATGTTTTGTTATAAAGTGTAAGAGTAAAGTGTCCATTTATCATATGTGAACACAGCACAGCACACAGCGTGAACAAAGGCAAAATTCTTTCTCTGTATTTAATACATTCACCAAGTGAAGCAGTGGGCAGCCACCAACGAGGGGCGCCCAGGGAGCAGTGTGTGGGGATGGTACCTTGCTCAAGGGAACCTCAGTGGTGTCACTGGCAGACCTAGGATTCAAACCCACGACCTTCTGATCACAGGGGCAACTCCTGTGTTGCGTCATTTTATGAACAATTGCGTTTCGTTTATGAACAATTTTGTTTTTATTTATTAATTATTATTAATAGATTTATTATTATTTTCTTTGTTTCAATTCCAAGTTTACGCATATTTCTATTATTATTTTGTGTTTTTAATGTTTTTCACTGTTACTTTTATCATTTTTTTATTGTTGAAATTCAATTTTTATTTTATGAATTATTACATTACAACTGGATTACAGTTGCACAGTTTATGTAAATACATATTTAACAACTTCAGTAAAAGTAAAAACTGAAATTGGTAAGTATGTGTAACAGTGTAAGGTGTACTACTGTAATCTGTAGCAGTGAATACATCACCATTGTTACAATTATTGCATTGTTACATTGGCATCGCATACATTGTTAATGTGTAATTACACAATTATTAGGAGCAATTACCATGAAGTGAGACCAAACATCTATGTCTAGTCTACATTTGACATAACTGAATGCAGCTGGGAATGCAATCCCAACCCTAGTCATGTATTATCCCTGCTCTGCATATTTTGATGTTTTCCCATCTACAACTAGTCAACAAACCCTTCTTGCTTGATGTGGGTGTGTTAGAGCAGAATAATCTAAAACGTTTAGGGCAAGGGTACTCAACGACTAGGACTGGGCACCATTGTTGTAATGTAGTTTAAGAATACAGTTTATTTATTGTATATATTTAACTGCCTGCTCTATGACTATACGTGTATGTATGTATGTATGCATGTGCCATGATCGTTGTTCATTTGGACCCATCATGTTAAGAACATCATGATCTGTCTTGTGCATAGTATTGCCTGGGCTTACACAAAGATGCTACAGTGCTAAAGAACCGAATGCCTATACCACTGATGGTAAATCACACTCAGTTTAGGAAGGATAAACGTTGACTTTTCTTCCATGGAACAACTGCTGGACTTGCAGGTGGGGCGCACCTGTCGTCTACGGTGACATTCCTCCCCTAATGCAGAACTTGCTGACGCACCTACATGTTATTCTGGCCTGGGCCACCGGCGGGGGAAACAGGGTCTTTCCCAGTCTGTTGGAATTTTGTCTGTAAGGAACACAGAGTGGTGTGGTACCTTCCGTCCCTCTTTGTGCAAGCGCATGGGGGGGATACCCCATTATAGATGCTGTCAAGTGATTCAGGCACGTTGCTCACAGAACCTGCAGATGTGAGCCCATCTTTTTCGAGCTGAATTTGCTTTGCAGTGGAACAGTATTCACAGAACTTCCTTGGTTGCCACAGCTACAAGGTAGGAGGCCCCTGGTGTGTTTGCACTGAACACAGCTGTGTGACTTGGGAGTGAGGGCCAGGGGGCCTAATGTCAATATATCTGAACAAACAGCCATTCTTCAGAAAGAGAGAGAGAGAGAGAGAGAGAGAGAGAGAGAGAGAGAGAGAGAGAGAGAGCAACATGAAGAGAGAGAGAGTGCAGCCAGAAGAGAGAGGAGTGTGGTCTGAGAGAGACTGAACTACATGTTACCTTTCACTCATACATTAGGCTTGTTAACCAATCTTGTTGGCTACCAGTAAATGGATATAACAAAGAAGTCAACAGTTTCACAACAATAATAAATAAGGTCTTGTCTATATATATCTGTATTTTTTTCTTTTTTGGGGGGAGTGGGCAGTGTGGGGGTTCAACAAAATCTTTGTCCATGCCAATTTTTGAAAAATATTAGTACAAGAATGCAACAATTCTGATATATTCCTTATGAGCACGCCATCCCAGTAAGGAATGATAATACCAAAGGATTATAATAATGTCTCAAATTGAACCCTGTGAACATGAGTAATGAGCAAAATAGAGAATTCAAGTGCTGAAGGGAGATTTTCTAATAAAGTGATGGCATGTTAGGGCCCGTTTGATGTACCATTGCAAATCTTCGTAATTTGGTATTTCAGACAGATTCATGGTCAGACATCTGCCACAAAAATAAAGGCTGGTAGCACTTCACTGAAGGCCAGTATTCATATGGCTATATCACACATTTCATGACAGTTGACATAAACCTACATAAACAGACATAAAGGCTTATTTCAGAAAGCATCAGTTCATCAAAACTGACCAGGCAGCCATTTTGACAATGGATGCTTGTTGAAACAACCTTTGTAAATGTTTATGAAGGTTTATAACGGGTGTCATGAAAGGTTTATGCGCATGTCATGTAGTCTTACCAATATTGGCCCTCAGTGAAAATCCACTGATTGCAGCTAGGTGGTTGTTTACACTGCCATGAAATGCCAACACACTCCTGATCAGAGTTGAGTTGAGTTTTTATAACTTCAAACTTTTTTCAAAACTGACTTTGTTTAATGACAGTCATTAAGACATATTATTAACCTCTTGTGATACAAACACAGAAACAGCTCAAGGGTCAGCCATAGTTCTGCATGCTCATTGAATGAATGAAACTATACAAATTAATTTAATGATGCATTTCCAAAAAGCTTGCCATCTACAAGAAAATGTTGAGTTTTTAAAAATCTGCAAAAAAGCTGTGGACAGGAGGCCAAAAGGCAGAGGAAAAAAGCTACAATTGCCAAAGTATCCGGATATGTGTGCACAGGGCCTAAGAAAATGTAGAACTTCTTTTTCTTTTGCTGCCAGTTGACCCAAAAAAGAAGCCTAAATACAAATACGTCTTCTAAAAGACTTCATCTCGACCTGGAGGTGGATTAGCCTTGACTCCTGCCATCTTCTCTAATAACGTTCAATTTGAAAATGTCCATGCAAATAACACCATGCCTTTGCCGGGAAATCGGTATCGCTGAGCTCATCACTTTGCAGAAACTTCATCCAATAAAACAATTTATGACTGCTGCTGATGTACAGCTGGCCACGCCATCACTAATGGATTTTAAATGTGCTCCTTCTGGGCGCAGAGAGTAGAGGACAGCAGTGGGTGATTTACGACTCCGCCTACCTTCTCGCCTCGACTTAAGCACAGCGCTTCGTCCTTTCCCTCTCCCCTCACAGGCACACAATGTGGCAAAATATCTGCTACTGTTTCACACTTCATTGTAATCCCCACTGAAGCCACAGCCAGAATTTCATGCGTTCGCTTTCGCAGGTGCTCCTGAAGATAAACTGGGCCCGCTCGGCTGATTTATGGAGACGGCGAGATCCCGTCTCTTCTCTTGGGCACATAGTTAGGCTGCTGCTGTACGCCTCCCACACATGATCACAATTGCCCAGCTCTGTTTGACCAATGCCCACTCAAGCAGGAAGCAGAAGGCACACAGGGTCATTTCTCTGTGTATAATTCTTTGACCACAGCAGAAAATGATATTTGAACTAATTCTGTCAAAAAAGCCCAAAACAAAACAAAATACGTTCTTTCCAACTTGTGGGGTGCCCGCTGGGGAAAAAAAAAGTGCCTTATCTTTTGAATCCTTCAGATTAATTCTGCTCGCTTTGATCTAAGTGCACAACCCACTTTGATAAAGGTCCTTCCTGGGCGGTATGATGACAGGGTTGGCTGCTCATTTTACACCAATGAAATGCCAACCACTCATGAAATGCCCGTATGTTTACACCACATCAGTCAAGGCCAGCGAAAGAGCACAAAGAAGTCCTGAAGAGGGCTGATGAGCTTGGGGATAAGGGTGTGTTCTGCTGAAAATACTACAAACAAGAAAATCCTTCCATCTATTCTCCAGGGCATGGTTCCATACAGAAAACTTTCTTTTATTCCATTTTTAAACTGTCTTTGGACTGGACAGAAGGCATATGTGTAATATATATTTACAAATGTTTTTGGGAATATAAAAGTAGGCACCCTTGTGGAAACGTTGTGGTGATCATCATACTCTTTTTTTTTGCATTTAGCTTCCTGAAGCAGCTGTAGTCTTCCCATGACCCTTTCTGAGTGTGAATGTGTTAAGCTTTACTGGCAAAATAGAGATCTTGAGCAATATGCAAAGAAGTTGGATAACATAGTGGATAGCTCCACGGTGCTGCACACAAGGGGCCCCTCAGCAAAAAAACGCAAAAGAGCACAAAAAAGTCCAAAAGAGCATAAATGACCTTGTCCGGGGGGGAATCAAAGCAACTTACAAACTTCCGTAAATGACTTAAAATAAGGTTATGTTTATTTGGGACACACAGATTAATGTAATTAACATTAAATTCTTATTACCCTCACAATGCTCTAAGAAGAACCCTCAAACTGGTAAACCTTCACTTCACATTTTCACAGGCTCTTTTTACTTTTAAAAGGGTTCTTCACACTCACATATCTTGTTAAGTTTAAGGAACTAAAGTGTTTTTTTCCAATGGCATCGCTGCAAGAACCTTTTTAAAGAGTGTACCACTGGAGACAGAATGAAAATGATGTAAATCATAAACTATGGCTTTCAGTTCTAGAGATTGTAGAAGTTATGCCAAGGTGCACTGAAGCTCTTTTGGCCCCTTGCACCTTTAGGCTTTGTATTGTCAGATGTCTGTAGACTGATAGATAAATTACTGCCGCATGACTTGGCTGTAATTGTTTTTGTAATACAACTCTGAAAGCACAGGCTGGACAGAACAGTTAACCACACAATGTCATGTCTTTGGACCACTCTCAGCTATCCATAACTGGTCTGAATGCCCTTGGACCTAAGTAGTAACATTCTTCACTCGTAACAAAGAGTTCAGGACGTCCTCTGTTTACCACATCTGAGGCGGCACATCAAATACTCACCATGCAGCAGTGATCTTAACTGGACCAGAAAAACGGCGGGTCAGTCTCCAGACCAATGTCTGCAAGTTTATCTATATATAGTGTTCGTAGTGAGATGATTGTCTTCTTTTGATGCCCTTCAAATGGCCTGAAAGTGCATGGGCCAGCAGTTGGCCATCCTGCTTATCTTTCTGATCCAGATGATTGTTTAGTAGATTTGAAAAAAGAAAGAGTGCTTTTGAGGTCACCAACTTGATCAAACATCTAAATAGCTGACAGAGGTGTCCCACAAGTACACTAAATCCTGCTTTTAGCTACAGTGCTTTAGAAGACTTAAAGCTGTAACATGCTGACAGTTCCATTATTCAAAACATATTTTGTGAGAAGCGAGGTTCCTATTGCAGATTAGGTGTTCAAAATGAGTGTGCTTGCACCATTACGTCACTCCCCGTCTTAATGATCTTATCTGCAAAATCTTACTCTAATCTCACAAAACCTTTGGACTAAACCACCTTTAAAAATAACTTTTCCTGGCAGTTTTGTTAATACCACAAAAGACAGTATGCTGGTGTTAATATCACCAGCATGACAGGAAAGACATGGATTTGACAAATATGGATATAAATGCAATGGATCATCAAGTTGTTGATAATTCAGGCTGGGTGTGCAGACAGTACAGGGTTTGTTTTACTATGTACACAAAAATCTAACTTTAAAAAGCTTAATATTTAAGCAAATAAATAAACAAAAAAAGTTAAGTAGTAAATATATTACATCATCATAACAATAACGGAATACTAATACTGCACTATAATGTTCGCTATGAAGCAGTTTACACATACAATCTTGAAATAACAACAGAAATTTAAATTTAAGTACATTTGTGGCATTGACCTTTGTACAAAAGGTCTTTTTTTTTGGAGTCTTATCTCTTCCACTGAACCACATGTTCAGATGACTCTCAGGTGGGTTCTATCTACTTATCAGAGGGTTTTGCACTAGCTTGTGGAGTCCATGCCAGCTTGAGTGCACACTTTCATCAAAGCAAAATGGGGCACAACAGCCGTAAAATGCATGCTTCCGGGGTTCCTCAGCTTTATTTTGAGATTTTTCCTCACATTTTAAATCTAGTATATTTTTATTTAATTTTAATTATATGTTAAATGCACCCACACTAGCACTTCATGGGTTGCAAATGAACTCTTGGTCATGTGTTAATATGTCATTGACATATTAACATATTGCTTTTGATTTCTGTATTCAAAAGCAGCAGTTATTACTTACAGTGGAAGCACTCTGTACTTAGTAACTGAGTCCATGGTTTGGCATTGTCATAACTCATACTTACTCATTAACTTACTCATTACTTACTACTTATTGCTGCTTATTAAATTGAATACATGAGTTTACTGATGTGAAGAAGAACAATGAGAACTCACTAGTACTTTAGTTTCTCCACTGTGCACTTTGATTCTGATTTGCTTTGTTGTGTAGAATCATGTTTTCACCATGGGTTGAGAGTATAATGAGCAGTGTAGACCATCACGTTTACTTAGAGGGGCATATGAAGTAGTAACTGATGTTAAGTAGTACAAAGTAAAAAGAAATAAATGTTGAGTACAGATGAATATGTGGAGGTGAACAAAAGTGACCGTTAAGCACAAAGACTGTGTTCCTCACTACACTGCACAGTGAAGGAAATGTGTAACATAAAATCTCTAAATTAATGAACAGATAATTAACGAGACTAATGCAAAAGTACTACTCAGTTCTCAGGTTGCTCCTTCAATTCAGTGAACGCATTTATCTTTTTATTAAAGGTGAAATACGTAGTTGTCAGTACGCACTTAGTGAAGTAATACGTTATGAACTAAAAAGAATTTCGTTATGACAAAAGAATTTCCCTCGGGATAAATAAAGTTCTTTCTTATCTTATCTTATCTTATCTTAAAAACAAATTAAATAATCAGTTAACAGAGTATTAAATACTAAGTACTTATAACACATAATGAACTGTTAACCGTATATAACTAATGAGCAATTAATGACTTACTAAGAGTATAATTAATCTTTAATTTGCAGTCTTTAATGGAAAGTGTTATCAAAATTCCTATCTTCTTTCTACTTACTGTGTTGTTGTTGTTGTTGTTGTTGTAGTTGTTGTTGTTGTGCGTGATCTGAAGGTGTGAGGAATGCTGGTCATGTTGAAACAGATCCACCTGTCGCCATTAAGGAAATAGTGAAAAATGTAAATGCATTTATGGAGGCATATCCATCATCACCCATACCCAAACAATTTTATAAACTTTCAAGAATTCTCATCCTGTTTATCTTGTATATAATGAGCCAGAATGTATCTAGTACTTTGTGTGATCATTGCAACAGGACATAATATTCTGCATATGCACTGCAATTGCTTCAAGGTGTTACCTGCATCAGAAGCTGGGGCAGGCCAGTCATCCTGTGTTTGCGTGTCATTATCATGTTGTCACCCTGCTGTGGAAAACCTCTAATTGTGGGGCTGCGTCAATGCTCCTTTCCACACAGGAATTTGTCAGCAAATCCAGGTCAGCCTTGGGTTTGGCAGACGGTCCTACGTGCTCAATGGCAGCTTTCAGTTGCATAGTGTTGAATCAGACACATGACTTTTCTATCAAGGCAGACCACAACATCAACCACTACCAGACAACAATTGTTTACAAGTATTCCCAAAACCTAGAACTCCAGGGCCTCCTAGATTTTTGTTTCTTTTAATGGCTTTAGATGATACAGAGCTATGGAAATTAATTTTTCTTTATACCCTATACGAGCCTGTAGACACCTGCTTATCCAACGCTTCTTCTAAAATATAGGATTATAACAGTAACAGATTCTATACTTGTGGGAAGGCTTTACACAAGATGCTGCAACATCGATGTGAGGGTTTTACTGCATTCAGCTACAAGATCATAAGTGAGGTCAGGTATTGGTAGAAGGTGACTGGTCTTGGAACACAAACACCAACTTCAGCTCATTCCAGTGGTGGTGAATAGACACTAATAACTCTAGAGAATTCTGTTCCCCTGCTCTACAGGCTAATGCAAGTCTCTTGGACGTGGTGACCCATTCTACCTGCAGTGCTTTTCTGTGTGTGTGTGCAGGGGAACCTGTGGGTGCACTTTAAAATAACTGAATTCAAGAGGCAGAAGGGGTGCCTAGATGTTTTTGGACATATCGTTTATCCATGGCTTGTCTAAATTGGTTTAATAATTGTGATCATCTAACTCTAGTCAGATAGCTCTAGTCATCTACACTTTACACATCCGCAGCTGCATCGCAATGGTTTTGTTATACCACACTGCCAATAGGTTTAGGATTTTGTTTCAAAATCTTGAGGAGCTGAATACTTTATCACAGATCTGAAGCATGTTCTGAGGTAGGCCAAGACAAGAAGGAAAGTGATGCTGCCTCTGTAGTCCCACACAACTCTACAAATGCTTCCACAGTCAGATGGGGAAAAAATCAATTGATATGACTGTCAATTGTTTGGTATCTACCAAGTTTTGGATGCTGTAAAGAGAGTACAGTTGCAAATGGAGGACGGTATACATATACTGTATGTAAACATAGCTATATTACATTTTTCCAGACCAATGAATAAGTGATGTAAATAGTATGTTTTGTTTTTGAAAATAATACCACCATTATATTTGTCATCTTTAAATTAGGTTTGGTTTAATGTCTAGACTGTAATACATTTTGCAGTTTTAAAAAAATGGACAGACAAACAAACAAAAAATACAGTAGTGCAAACACCATGTTCCACTGGGAGCTGCAACCCACTTAATAAGGTAATTCATTAGCTACTTCCTATTGTTTTTGTATATCAAATAACATTTCCAAGCCAGTTTTTGTTTTGTCTTTCTGAAACCAGCCCATTTTTGGCATAAATAAATAAATAAAACACATATATAAAGAACAATAAGTATGAAACAAAAAATGAATTATTTACAAGCTTCAGATAGCCATGCATCATGTAGAATGACCTAAAAGTGCTCCTCTTCAGTGCCATTAGCTTAGCTTTGTCAAGTATGATCCACTTGACTTTAGCAAGGAAATGTGGTGAGAGAAAAAAAGTGTTTGGTTATAAGCCATTTTTTGTTACAACTTTTACATTTTATTTTTTTTTCCACTTTGTCCAAAATAGAATATAACCGGACTATGTGTGAGATTGCTGTTCACTGACAACAGTTCAGCTTTCAATAAAATAGACCCCCATAGACTGTTCACCAAACGAAGGGACCTGAACAGCTGCCTGTGTGACTGGGTTTTCAACTTCAACCTCACAGAGAGACCACAATTGGTGAAAATTGGTGGCTGTGTCTCCAGTACCATCTCAACACAGGAGCTCCACAAAGCTGTGTACACAGCCCTCTGCTCTGTGCCCTCGACACTCATGACTGTGTGGCCACACGAAGCTCCAATCCCTTTGTCAAATTTGCTGATGACACAGTAGTGCTGGGCTTCATGTCCAACAATAATGAGACAGCATACATGACATGGAGGAGGTGGAGAACCTGATATTGTGGTGTCAGGAGAACTGCCTCCAACTGAACCAATGAGCTGGTGGTGGACTTCAGTAGGAGACAACAGTGGTCCTACACCCACCTCAACATCAACAGGACTGCAGTGGAGAGTGTGAGCAGCATCAAATATCTGGGTGTTCAAATCTCTGAAAATCTGACATGAACTGAACATATTCAAGTCCAGTCCAAAAAAGCAGCATCTCTGCCTGAGACAGCTGAGGAAGTTTCAGGTCTGTCCAGTGATCCTAAGGACTTTTTTGCTCTGGTGCTGTAGAAAGTGTCCCAACTCAGAACATCCCCTCTCGGTTTGGGAACAGCTCTGTACGGGACATTAAGGGACTACAGAGAGAGATCAGGGCGACAGAACGCTGCACCAGATCAGTTCTACCATCTCTGCAGGACATTTATACCAAGAGATGCAGGACCAAACCAACCAGGATCATCAGAGACTCGTCTCACCCAGTAACTGTCTGTTTGACCTGCTGAAACGAGGAAAACACTTCTAAAGTATTATGGCCAAAATAAAGAGGCTCATGTGGAGCTTCCTATCCTCAGGCCATAAGACTTCTTAACAAGGACATGCCACTACAACCTTTTAACTGTTTATTATTACACAAACTGAATTCTCTACAACAATTCTCTGTCTGTTGCATAAGTCTATTTACACGAACCAGCAAACCAGCACACTATTCTTTACAATCCACAGATATTCTATTCTATTACATTTGCACACTGTTCTGTTTCTAATGGTAATGTCTGTTTACATGGTATATATTTTTTCAATATATTTTTATTAAATTTAATTTATTTGTTGTACAGTCTCATGTCCAGCTCAGGGGCACATTCCACTACATGTTGTATAACTATGTATGTCACAAATAAAGAATCTTGAATCTTGACATGTGTGATGTGAAACAGTGCAATACAGGTTGTCTAGGCAGCTACAGCTACATGATCCTTGTGTGCACGTGACTATGGGCAAATTAAATATCTATAGGTCACTATAGTCCAGACTCAAATGGCAGCCTTTACTTTGGTGACATAAACATGTGCTGACCTACAGGTGAAGAAATCTCAAAAGTACTTGGTGTAAACATGCTCATGGCACACCTGGCTTTTACTCCTTTTTCTGCAGGTAAGTTTATTTGCTCATCTGCAGTAGCTCTGAGTACAACCACAATGCAGCTAACATGTATTATGCATGTTAAAAATGAATAAATCTATTTTAACTTACACTTTAACTCAGACAATATCTTCCTCTCCATCACATTGACCAGACAGCTGCAAACAAAATCTGTCACTCAGATTGGTTTTCGAATGTTGCTTAATCCACACTGTTGAGGTCCATTCTGAGGACCTCAACTCATGAGCACCCCTTTTAGCACAAAAAAGAGAAATGGGACACCCTACAGCCTCTCGACACTAGCACCCACATGCAGTTGACAACTGCAGGACTGTAAATTCACCATTTCGGACTGGGCTTATATGTGAAATCAAGCCCAAAGCTCTGCAGTCGATTCCTGATTGCCAAAATACCAGATTCTTCTTGAAATCAACTCCCAGCTCTAAAGATCTTGCAGAAGGTGAATTATAGAAAATGGAATGCTTTTTTGATACAGAACCAGACAAGAAAATATACCAAATAAGCTGTGGCAGACCACCGTAGTTAAATACTATCAATCATCAGTTGGTAGACAATTTCAGTTTGGCATTGCTGAAGCCCAAGTATACTCTTCATGGCAACGGTAGTCTCTAATGGCAGTGACCTCTTTCAACAGGATAATGTGCCCTACCACACTGCAAATATAGGCAAGTGGTTTTAATGTTATGGTCGATTAGTGTTTTCAAAATCCAAAGCATTTGTGATGGTTATGGAAAGCCCATAGCTTTTTAGGCAATTTTGGAAAGAATTCTTGGTAAATTCTTGTTAGAATCTCTACAATTCTTTGTCAGAATGAAAAGGGTTTGTAACTTGTATTGCTACCAGAAACAATTAAACACTGAAAAGGTTTCATTTTGAGAAAGAAATTAAATTCAATTAAATACAAAATAAATGAAATAGGAAGTAGATGTTAATAGCTCACTCGACTAGAAGTAAAACTATGTGAACTTATGCCCGAGTCTCAACTTGCACTCTTTACCAACTCTGTTTTCTCTTTCTCTGAGGGGAACTGCTGCTGATAAAGTCTGCACACTAAGGCATTCTATTGCTGGTTATCTCCTTAGATACTCTGTTTCTCTCTCTCTGGGTCGACCAGAGGAGGATGGGTCCCCCTTTTGAGTCTCGGTTCCTCCCAAGGTTTCTTCCTCCAGCTTTCCTTGTTTTTCCTTGCCTCTGTCACCCTTAGCTTGCTCAACTCTGTAAAGCTGTTTTGTGACAATATTGGTTGTAAAAAATACCATATAATAAAATTGAATTGAAAACTGAAAATACTTAGAGAAGTTCCAAATTCCTCAGATTTCAGTCCAATCAAGCATCTGCGAGACTAGTCCAAACCATGGGGGTTCCACTTTGCAACTTATAGGACATAAAGGCTCTGCACACCAAAAACCAGCACACCCTCAGAGATCTAGTGGAGTCCATTTCTCAATGAGTCAGAGATGTTTTGGTGGCACAAGGGGACGTACACAATAATAGGCAAGTGGTTTTAATGTTATGGCCGATCAGTGTTTTCAAAATCCAGAGCATCTGTGATGGTTATGGAAAGCCTATAGCTTTTTAGGCAGCTGTGCAACACAGTAATCTGGCTGTGTGGCATCTAGGAGGTCAGTAAGCAGTTACCTCTCTATGTTTCGCATCCAGTTTTGGTCCTGTGAATTGGCACAGGTTGTCCACACACACGACAAAGCCTTCGTTGGTCAATAACAATGAAAGTGACTTTGCAAACAACATAAATACTTATGTATTAAACAATTTGAAATTATGAGTGATACAGTGATCAGGGGACTGGAAAAGAAAGGAGGAATCTGCTCACGTTACACAGATAGAGCGCACACATCTGGCTAGATGGATGGCTGCCAACCCTTATGATGGTTTCCAGTTGTGGTGTTCTGAAGCCATCGGCGGGGCTCTGTGTGCTGCAGTGGGAGCATTTGAGGGTTCCTCACCAGGCACATGATGGTAAAATTTTAGCACTTTAGAAAGCATAAGTTTATGTGAATAGTTCTGACTATATATACAGTATATGTGTTTGTACTTTCTGAACACTGCCTGGAGTCTCATTCATCTGAATTTGACAGCTTGCTCCCTGTTAGCACAAGCACTGCTGACGTTACTATCAGCCTTGAAAGTAACAGTGGCTGGCTTGTGTTATGCCATTTGCCATGAAAAGACAAACTGCTGCTGACCTTAGGTCAAAAAAATCCTAGATCGAGTCAGCACATGTTGAAGAATGGAAGAGGGTGTGGATGCCAAGAAAGCGATTATGGCACCTGTAGAGCCACCATAAAATCCCAGAGACCTGGCCCAACTCTGAAAGAATGAAGGAAGTGAAGGGGCATGGATGCCATGACCTGATTCTGAAAGTTCTTGGAAAAAATAAAAACTTTATACACCATTTGAACTCTGCTTGACACACACACTATTTACCTGGGATTTGTAGTGCCGCAACTTCACTACGGATTTGAGTGATGGGAAATATTTACAAATGCCAGTCTGACAGAACTAAAGTCTGTTTACCACTGCTGTATATTAAAGCCTGAGATATTCCCCAAAAACTGACAGAACAATAGCAAAATCTAATATTCAAAACTCTACTCTCAACTCTACTCATTAGATCCTGTCTTGCCAGAACATAAATGCCCTATCCTACTCACTTCAGATCACCATTAGTTTTCCAGGGACAAAGCTTGGTTTTCAAGTGACATAATCATACATCTGGTGCATCCATGAATTGAAACAAGCCAGGCCTCAGGATCTTCTACCCACTGAGAGAAGACCTAATGATTTTTGAGAACAAAAAAAATGTGTCTGTAATTAGTTCATTTTTATTGAATGGAGTCGTGTTTCTGCAAGTATTCTGGCAATATTTCGGTTAGAAATAATTATAGTTAAATTCTATAAAATCTCTAAAATTCTTTGTCAGAATGAAAAGGGTTTGTACCTTGTATTGCTACCAGAAACAATTAAACACTGAAAAGGTTTCATTTTGAGAAAGAAATCAAATTCAATTAAATACAAAATAAATGAAATAGGAAGTAGATGTTAATAGCTCACTCGACTAAAAGTAAAACTATGTGAACTTGTGCCTGAGTCTCAACTTGCACTCTTTACCAACTCTGTTTTCTCTTTTCTCTGAGAGGAACTGCTGCCCATCTATTTAGCCCGACTTATCACCAACAGGGCTCCAGGTCACCACCTCGTCCCGGATCTGCAATCACTGGGGTCCCTTGCCCAAGTGTCCTCAACTGGTTCGCCTGCTTTCGACTCCCCATGTGCTCCTCCCCCAGCTAAGGGCAACTGCTGTTCAAAAGCTCCAGTGGAGATTGTTGTTCCTATTGCCGTGGACTAGAGACTTTTTAAACTCCTCCTCACTTAGACTCCATCAAAAACTACCTCTACTGACTCAAAACTGTTTCTACTCTGTTAGCCATAGATGGTCAATCTGTTCAACAGTGATAAAGTCTGCACACTAAGGCATTCTATTGTTAGTTATCTCCCTAGATACTCTGTTTCTCTCTCTCTGGGTCGACCAGAGGAGGATGGGTTCCCATTTTGAGTCTCGGTTCCTCCCAAGGTTTCTTCCTCCAGCTTTACAGAGTTTTTCCTTGCCTCTGTCAACCTTAGCTTGCTCAACTCTGTGAAGCTGTTTTGTGACAAGATTGGTTGTAAAAAATACCATATAATAAAATTGAATTGAAAACTGAAAATTCTTAGGGAAGTTATCAACTACACTGACACTTAGAATACCAAAACATCAGCTGATGTTTATACTAAGATAATTATATAATATATGTAATATATAATTATATAATGTATGTATTATATGCATGTAGGTGTCATTTACATTTAGATACAAAGTGATGATTCTAAATTTACTCAACTTTTTTAGAGTTTGCTTACTAACTGACCTATCCCATATTCACTAAACATGACTGCAAACAGTTCTGCTCCCAGTTCCATACACAAAACATCAAAGAGGATATCATGCTTTGGGATTATGCTATAATCTAGGATGTTTTTTTTTTTTCCAGGAACCTGAAGATTATTCAGATAAGGAGCTGTGGATTTCTGAACTGGTGGAGCTGTGAGCTCAGGCACAGACTGACCCACCACATGATGCCGAGATGTTCAGACCCTCTGGTGGACAGCCATCCTCCCTTCCAGCTTCCTTTCACTGCAGATCTCCAGAGCCTGAATCACCATCTCCAGGCTTCAGCTTCTTCTGGACCAGGGCAACATGGACCTCTCTATTGTGTCCGATCTCTGGAGATGAGAGGAACCCCTCCGCACGCACCTGCTCCCGCACAGCCAGAGAACCCAACACAAGAGTCGTGAGGACAAGGAGAAGAGCCACTGTGAAGAACCTCGGGGAGACCATAATGAAGATCAGGTTGCAGAGAAGAGCATGTATTCAATCCTATCTGAGGCTCACCTATTACCCGTCAACTGCCACCTCAATTGGGAGGGGAAGCACCCCTAAATCAAATCTCTACACCAGGTCCCACTTCCCAGGTATGCTGCTATACTAAACATGTGGCTACAAAATCGAAGTTTAA
>JBBPCZ010000089.1:19508509-19518509 GCA_037974445.1 Brycinus macrolepidotus | reverse complement strand
GTTACATAACGAAGTTAAGCACTGATAGTGAGAAGCATTTATTAATAACATTATGTAACGTGTGAAATCTGACAAAGACACACTTTAGGACGCTCCGCTTTGACAAACACAGTGCGTGTCCAAGACCTGCACGCTCCGTCTCTCTCTCTCTCTCTTTCTCCTTCTTTCCATCTCTTTCCTCTAATAGGCTGCACAAAGGATGCCCTCATGCAGCTTTGGCCTGGTTTACCCTGCCTTGGAAACTCTTGTGCACCACACTGGCCTTAGATCTGCTCAGCTTCCACACTGGCACAACTGTAAGAGCTCCAGTCATAGTATTCACGGGTCTGAGGCCAGTTTTTTGCAGGCCTGTTTAACTGTAAGTCTGGTGTAACTCTTTTTAACTACTAGGCCCACCTTTGTAGCAGCTAATTAGTAATGGAAGTTCATAGCCACCCATTAGAATTGTACAAACTGCAGGCCTAAATTACATGAATTGCTAGCCTTGTAGCTCTGGTACAAAACTACTTAAGCAAACATTAGAATTTAAACAGGCCAACTGCCTTAATTTGTGGAAAGGATATGACTGAGTTAAACTGAGATTTTGAACACCATGACTAATGATGTTTTTTCCAAAAACTAAAAAATGTGCTTTTAGATTTGCATTCCCTTAGATGTTCAATCATGTATATTTTAATTATTCAACTGGGGCCACAATTTAAAAATACACAATAAAAAGGTGCAAATCCTATAAGAAGTGTAAGCTGACTAAACGAATGATTGTGTCAGAAATAGTTATACCACAGTGAAGGCAGAAACAATATTTTGAGACTATTTCTTCCATATTTTTAAAACCATGGACCAAAGACTAAGGGATTTGTGCTTTTCCCAGGAGTGACTGACCTACCAGAATTTCCTCAAGGGCACAGAAGTAACCCATCCAAGAAGTCCCCAAAGGTTCCAGGAGAAGACCCATGGAACTGCATGCCTCTAGCCTCAGCAAAGGTCAGTGTCCATGACTCCCTAGAATAAACCGGACAAAAAGTGATGTTAATGGTAAAGCTTTCCTCACATTTTTAGAAAGCACCTGTAAAATCCCTAATGCCTTTTGATCTGAAGTCTGAAGTGTAACTTTTTGGACAACACAAGTCTGCTTATATCTGTTGTAAAGCAAACTTTTTACCACTATTCGAACACGGTGGAGGTAGTAGAATGGTGGGGGATGCTTTGCTGAAGAGATCATGGAACTAAATAAATGGAAATAAATAAATTTCAAAATGTAATTCATATATGATAAGATTATCTTTTTCTCCATCAGGTCTGATAGCAGGGTGGTAGTAGCCTAGTGGGTAAACCACTTGCCTATGAACCTGATGACCACATAGTTGCAGGTTCAAACCCCCACTTTCTACCATTGTGTCCTTGACCAAGACACTTAACCCTCAGTTGCTCCAGGGGGACTGTCCCTGTAACTAATGATTGAAAGTCGCTCTGGATAAGGGTGTCTGCCAAAAAATACGATTTCACAACACACATATACACACACACATAACCCAGGCTATCAACGAGGTTATCACTTTCTCAATGAGGACCAAATGTTACAGTAAACAAGTCATCACATGCACATGGTTCTCCTTTTTGGCACAGAGTGTGGAGAGCCTATCTCAAAGTACTCCTTCATGCTTCACGCTTCATATTACGCACGCAGGAACAATTGCAAAAGCAATTGTTTTAATGAAGAACCTTGTAATGCTGCTATTATTCTTTTTACAGTGTTGTTTTTCCTTCCTTTGGGGCACTGGTAAAACATTTTCTCTCACAGGACATGCTCGAAATTCCATTTCAAAATGGTTAACAACTCGTGGTTGTAGTTTCTGTCACTGAAATGCACCTTCGAGGTACACAAATAAGGTGGGCCTCTCTCACAATAGCACCAAGCAACCCCAAACAGAGCGCCTCTGTGCTCCTCCGAGTAATATCTTTGTAATTGTGGTATTTGTGGATGCGTTTTGGTTTGATGTTTGAAGTGGCTCTGACCTTTAAAGAATTGGGGCTGGACCTAATGACCTTCAGATGTCTGTACAGAGCAGAAAACAGACACTGGTGGAGAGAATGAGTCAGACAGGGGCCTGGATAATCACCCAGTCCGCCCGCAGATGTGGGAACACAATTGAATGTGTTAATAATTTGACACCCCTACATGTAATGGGTTTTATCCTCTTGGAAGAAGACAGCACCTTCATAATAACGAATGCAATACATGTAAAGATGTACCCACTAGTAGAAAAAAAAAGAGGCGCCACTCAGCAGTCCCAACAAATTCTTTGGTATTCACCAAATGTCAATAATAGTCTACATCCCTATCAAATTTGTTGCAAGTCTTTGTTCCGAGGCAAAGGATCAGGCGCCTACCATTACTTACTGTGATAAAGTTTCAGATTTTTTACCTTGCTCCCAATCAATGTAACCAGAGACACAAGTAATCAAAAATGAACCGCAATCTCACAGCATAGAGGGAAAAAAATGCAACAATTCAATGACGTACCGAAAGATTACTGTCATATGAGGCAGCTAAATGTTCTTAGAGAGAGTAACTCATACCACCTTTAGCCTGAAGAAAGTATAGTTTCATCTGAAAACACTCTCGCTCAATCTCTGAGGATAAATCCTCCATTGTGCTCTCTGGAGGGAGTGTTTGGTATTAAATCACACACAACAGACACCTTCTTCCCTTGTCTTTGAGTGCCTGTCCTGAAATTTCTTCCCAGGAGAAGATGACAATGCCATGTTGTCTTGAAACCTACCTTCCTCAGATCACAAGACTCTAATTAAAATGGAATTTCATAAGACAGGGCCAAAAACAAACCGCCGCCTGCTTGGAAGTAGTCCCTAGGAGCTTCCCTTGAAGAAGCTCTTATAAGATTGCTTGATGATGGACGATGACGATGGAACTCGTAAATGCTTCATAAGTGGGAATTTCCCTCTTTTCCTCTATTGGGGTCAAAAGAGCAACTGCTGTACTGGTTGGTTGGGATTTGAGACAACCACAAACAGACGCCTGTGGCCTGGAAGCTTAAGTCAGGTGATCTGTGGATACAGCCCTGGCACAGTTCATCAGACACTTGCTCATGAGAGGGTGTCTCCTACAGCTATCTTATTCACCTTATCCAGGCAATCACACAATATTTTATTGAGGTGAGGAACCCATGCATGGACTTTTCACATCTGTGAAAAATTTCATGATGAGAGGAAATTTATGTCTAGGATTCCACATACATTTAGGCACTTCACTTTACGTCATACCAATAAACACCTGTTTACCTATGATAAACAACACAGTAACAAATTGCTTCAGGTGGCTTATTACTTTTATAAAATAGTGACAGCTTAAAAAACAGCCAAATACATCAATTTTGAATAAATAATGTAATTAATATTAATTAGGGACAGGCCAAATAGTATTCTACAGATTTTTTGGTATTTCTGAAACAGTACTAGAAAGTTGTTGATGCTTTATAATTGACCATAGATTTAAGAATGTTCATAAATGGAAATCTAAAAATATTCAGTAAGGTTCAGCATACTAATAATATAACAATATATGAATAATCCCCGATCATGTGTGGTATGTTGCCATAGCTACGATTGTAGACTTTCATTGAAATAAAGCTTCTGAGAACCACAAAAGCAAAGCTTTTACATTAAAAAGTGAGAACTATTTATTTATTTATCTCTATCATGATTTTAGTTTTCCAAAAGTTATTTAGTTATTTTAGTTATTTAGCTATTACCCTCATCTTCCACGGCCACAACTCACCCAACAAACAGGTTTGTGGCTCTAATACTCTGAGCTCTTGTTTTACCACCAAAGAATGGTAGCAAGTAGTATCAAGTTACTTGGATAAGTATTACTATAGTTGCATATATGAAATGATTCATTAAATTTGTGTTTTCATACCAACCACTTATTGTAATCTTAATTTAGTGCTCTGACATCTCTGCTCTTTTAGCTTCAATGGCTGTGTAAAAACTGGTGCTCTTTGTTGGCTCTGGGTCAAGATGATGTGGATGACTAAACTAGTCCAGTTTTTTTTTTTTTTTTTTTTTAACATTTAGCAAGAACGGTTGTTGTCATCCCAATACATTTTGGCTTTTCGGTGGCTTTTTGGACTAGCATTCCTCGAAACTGACAGTACAGTTTTTTCTCAAAATTGACAGTACAGACAGTACAGTACAGTACAGACGTCACCAGCAACCACTGCACAGTCACATCGCCCAAAACTCTTGTTTCACAACAATGATCAGCATTCAGAGGCATGCTTGACATGTTGTTCTAGCGCAGTGTGCCTCACTTAGGCATGTAGGTACACGTGTCTGACTGCAGCTGTTGCAGTATGGCACGTCTGCAAGGCAAGCTCACAGGTGTATTTGAAAGTGATGGATTGACTCCACTCCATCTTACTCTGTCACTTCCATTCCCAATACATCAGCTTTGAGGAGGCTGGGAAAAGTGGTGGACTGTGCTTGACTTCTCACGGGCAGCCGTGTTACCTCAATCAATCTCCCATTCCTTGGAGTGTGGAGGAGCATGTCAGCAGGGCCGATAAGACATCTAAGACCAACAGAAGAGGCTCAGCAGCAGGTGAACCAGTCGCGCCAGCGGGTCCTCGCTGCTTCTGATGTACAGATTAGTCATGTGATGTAATAACAGTCTGTGATAAGCACAAGATGCAGAGGAAGAGGAGAACTGAGTGAGAGCAGTGAGAAGGGAGAGAAATGGGGCCCTATATCTCAAGCTGTAAAAGCACACTCAAGAGCATGTCAAGGGTGATGAAGGAAGTGTTTATTTGCAAAGACTGATTGTGGGGTTCATTTCCGATGGCTTTGGAGATATGACTGAGAAGTTTGGAGAAAGGCCCAGTTGTGCTCAGGCTTCCTAGACCTCTCCAGGTTACATAATAGAGTGCCTTCTTTTTCTATAGTCCATTGGGGTCCATCAGACCCATGTTGCTATGAAAGGCCCAACACTACGATTCCTCTAAAGAAGCCATCAGAAATCTCTCAACTTCAAGATATCTGCCATGAGCTGCCTCTTCTACAACTCCACGAAGTTCTACCGCTCTACCTTTCATGTCCTTCCCCTCGTGTTTCCTTGATGTCCTGAAGCTGTGAATGTTAATTTCAATTTCACACAAATTCTTCATTGGCGTCAATGGCAAGTTTCACATGGAAATCCACCCTTTGCTGAAGTATCTTATGTCAGCATATAGAGCTGCAAGAATAAGCAGGATCAGCTGAACATATGGTCACCATTTCAGTGGGTTTAACCTGGCAGATGGTTCATAGCTCTCGGAGGTATCCTGTTGCGATATGTCTCACTCTTAAAAATAAAGGCACTATAGAACAATCATTTATAGTTCCTTAAAGAATGGATAGTCCACAAAATAAAATTTTCAAAGTTTAAAAAACCTTCATATTAATTAAAATGTCTTACTTTAATTTGACAAAATCACACATTTAGTGTTCTGTAAAAAAACATAATGCCTTGTCTCTAAATCCATACAGTGTACGAATGGTATTACATTGCAGTGATTTAGACAGATAAATTATGAGTCCCTTTGTCATATTTGGCACCATAAAAGAGGCACTGGCATCAGTCCTTTGTTGTCTGAATGCACACAGGGTGTGTGGGCCCACCATGAAATAACTGCTTTTAAGCCAACAAACAAAACTTAAGCTAATGTTGACAGATTCAAAGCAGAAGTGTGTGAGTTTCCCTTCAATTACTATACTTTGAAAATGCCAGGATTAAATACTAATAGAAAAATGCCACTTGATGATTGGTATCCAACCCTGTGATTATGAAAAAGCATTATGCAATCTACTGGTAATTATCATACCTGTAAATACCAGCCTGTATCTCTGCCTCGCCTACAGATTCCTTTTAATAAATTGACTTCCTTTGTCTGTGTGAAGAATGCAGAGGATTTTTAACCAGGAGGAAAGGAAGCAGCCATGCATGTAACATCATGTCAGTGTTTATGGTTACATAAGATTTTTTATATATACACTGTTAAAAAGTTAAAAGTCAGTGTTTTATAATGTCTTGTTGCAGTTACATGTATAAAATAATTCTTTGATGACGGCACTCTGCTTTGTAGGTTTGAGCTAACTTCTAGGAATCTGAAAAAAAAAAATGAAGAAATGTCTGATGGGTCCTGAACGATGCGCAGAGCTGTAGATGATTCTACAATGACTGAGAACCCTGAGAATGAAGTAATAAAACAATGAAAATCCAGAATTCCTTTTATCAAACTACAGTGTCTTATTTACTTCTTCTGTTCAACATTATTCCCACAATCCCTGAAACATTTAACAAAACCTAAATACCGTTTCTAAAATACCTTTTAGTGTCTGGCTTATAGTTCTTCAGCCTAAACTGTTATTACTGAATAAAATAGCAATGATTAACATGATAAACTTTGAAACTAATAAAATGAATGTTTTAACAACAATAATGCATTTTCCTGGTTTGTCCTTTTGAACCAGCCATGCAGACTGAAGACCAGCTGTTCATGTTTCTATGACTCCGGTCCAGCCCGCCTTTTAAATAGCAAGTTCTATTGATAACTCTCTTAATACGTTTTTAGCAGCTACTTCCACAGTGAATTGATTTATCTCTGAAGTACATCAAGTCTGAAGTATCGTTTACAAGCAAAACATACTGCTGATGCTGCATTTAAACAGGAATAGTAGGAATCTGAGAAGGAATCTGGGGTGGCTGGTGTCCTGGTGGTTAGGGAGTTGCCCCTGCGATCAGAAGGTCGTAAGTTTGAATCCCAGAACTGTCAGTGGCACCACTGAGTTACCCTTGAGCAAGATACCATCCCCACACACTGCTCCCCGGGTGCTGTGTTCCTGGCTGCCCCCTGCTTCACTTGGGGAATGGGTTAAATACAGAGAAAGAATTTCACACTGCTCACACTGTGTACTGTGCTGTGTTCACGCGTGACAGTAAGGGGCCACTTTACTTAAATCAGAAAATGTAATGACGATGTCAGGTTCGGCCGTGACAAATCAGTAATTTTATCAGACTACACTGGACAGTGCTCATGGGAGACGTATGTATAAGTCAAAAAGCTGATAAAAAGCAACAGCAACCAATGACGCTGTAACAAGAATCCATGAACTGTATAAACGAGAGCAAGATTGAGAGGCTACATTAAGAGGCTACAATCTCTCGGCTCTGAAAGATTGAGGAATGGACTCCATAAGACCTATGAATGTGTGCTGTGGCATTTGCACTGAGACATTACCTTCAGAACCTTTAAGTCCTGTAAGTTGTGAGGTGGGCCTAATTTGTTCAACACATCTCACAAATGTTTGATCAGACTGAGATCTGGGGAATTTGGAGGCCAAGTCAACACCTTGAACTCTCTGTCATGTTCCTCAAAGCAGTCCTGAACAATTTTTGCAGAGTGGCAGGACACGTTATCTGACTGAAAGAGGCCACTGCCATTAGGGAATTTAATTGCCTTGGATTTACATCCCATTCACACTACTGTCACATTGCTACACTGTCTATTTATTGTATGGTTTCTGTTATCCCCTCACTTTGCTCAATGCTGCTAACTGCCTCCTGTGCCATAATAATACTTATAGTGCAATACTAATAATTCTGAAGGGTTTACATATGTATGTAACGCCATACTGTTACATACACTACCTTTACAATTGTTGTGTCTGTTTATTGTGTTGTCTATTGTCTCCATCGTAACTTGCACTCTACTGAATGCTGAATGTTGCTATATGTCGCACCGTGGTCCATGGAGAAACGTCTCATCACACTATGTGTATGTACACCTGCTGATTACAATTCAGTAACCTTGAACCTTGAACCTAAGGCAATTCACTGCTTTTTAAATAGAAAAATAATCCTTATTAGGGTTAAATAAGAATTAAATTATAGAAAAAAAGCTCATATCTCCAATTTGAAGCATTTGTTGAAAAGTAATGAAACTAATGAACTAATGAAAAAAATAACTGACAAGTAACACTGGACACACCCACCCACCCACACACACTCGCACACACACTATATATACAATGACCATTCACTGGAAAGTCATACACTTTACACCTTATGAAAAACCTAGTTACACTTTTTTGAGACCTTCGTTCATTATTAAATCTTTTTTTTCCAGTGCAAGCATAGCCTGCTGCCCAAAGTATCACAAACCTGGCCCACAGCATAATCACATATCATACTCTTCTCTATAAACTCACACATACTGAATCTCATGATTGATTGAGTGTCTCGATGAAATACCCCCATTAAGTCTGGGTCTGAGGGAAAAGTATGTGTGTGTGTGAACGTGCACGTTTCTTTCTTAGTGAGGACCACACAGAACTTCATGCTGACTGGCGTCAGGATAGCTGGAGGAGGGCATTATTATCGCCAGCAACTGACAGCGTGTCATCTCATGGCTTACGCAGAGGAAGCGTCTCGCTGACTTACATCCCCTCTAGCGAGGCGCGGAGAGAGCGGTGGAACACAATGGGGTATTAAACTCCAACACCGCCCTCACTGTCTCTGCATTTTACGGCACATGAACACAGGGATATTGAGGTGACGTGGTAATAGGGGAGCAGGAGACAAAGGTGCATTGTGCGAGGGGGTGTTAGCAGTGTGTTAGTGCTGGATAACAACATCATCTTTCTGTCACACAGATTGTCTGAAGTGCTCTCTTATATTACCTATGTGCGCTTTATAGTATAAACTACAACCTACTGAACACGGAGCTCCTACAACCCCCCCCCCCCCCCCCCTCCCCCACACACACACAGCTGCTGATAGACCAGCAATACTTTCACTTTCAAAAAGCAGCCCAAACTGATAACACACACACACACACACACACATTCTCAGTTTTATTAGTGCAGTAAAAGTGTGTTAACATGAACACCCCCACACTTACTCAGATTATTGCACATAATGATAATGTTAAAATATCATCATTATGTGCAATATCTTATGTGTAATAGTCTAACATGTGAAATATCACTACTTATGTCAATATTACTGATCTACTACTGATCTCTATTACAGCAATAACAGACTCCTCACCACCATTTGTGTTACTAGTAATTCACTGAACTGTAAGTTATTTATCTATAGTATTTATATGCAGCATTTCTGTATATAGAATAGTGTATTTCATGTTGAGTTTATTTCCACAGATTTTTATTTTAGATATTATTTAGACTTTATATTTTATATTGTTCTTGTTTCTGTGTCTCTGTGTGTCTGTTCAGTCGTAACACAAGCACTTTCCTCCAGGATCAATAAAGTTTTCTTATTCTGATTGTGATTCTGAATAACAGAAAAAGCATCATCATGACTTATCATGATGCCAGTCATTTCTAGTCTTGTGAGCTACGTTCAAAATAAAATGGTAAAAATACGCTTTAATGCACTAGTTTAAACATTCCCGGTAAAGTGAGGTGCTTTGTTGAAGTCAAAATATGTTTATACATTCTTTATAGGGGCCAAACATAAATACAGCATTCTTCTGCAAACTTTAGTGCACTAATTTTATTTCTGTATGTATGTATATATGTATGCATGTATTTGTTTGTTTGTATATATATAGTTTAAAACACTGGAAGAAAATACAAAACAAAGCATTTTAAGTTTTTTTTTTTTGTCCCAATATGTGGAATTTGGCAAATAAATGATATTGGTGCATTACAGTGTGCAGAAGTGTGTCTCTGTAGAGGATGTGGACTTATTCACAGTTAGGATATAGACCATGGGGTGTCTAAACTTTTGCACACAACTACAATGATCTGTGAGCATGAATAATACTTTCAAAGCCTCTCATTTCCAGTCCAGTCCCTGAACCTGACCAGTTTGTTTTTTGTTTGTTAAGACACACAGTGAGCTACGTATGAATCATTCAAGCAGAACAAAGACCATCTAACTGAAGTCCTGAACCAGTGAAGAAACAGGAGCAGATGA
>JBBPCZ010000089.1:19497574-19508409 GCA_037974445.1 Brycinus macrolepidotus | reverse complement strand
CCCCCCCCGCTCCCCGCATCAGCAAGAGAAGAGACTGTACAGGGATACCGTGCGTAAGGCATAATTAATTGATCGCAAGTGGCCAACGAGGCTGTGATTGGAATACGGGACTGGAGCTGATGCATTTGGCATTGAGAAAGTTGGCAACCCTAATGTTAGTTGTCATGAAATGCGTCAAGTAGCCTTATGAATGCTGGTCTAGAGTGAAGTGCACATTAGGATTTCACTTAGCATTGTACAGTTTTTTGTTCACAGATTGTGTGTGTGTGTGTGTGTGTGTGTGTGTGGCCTGCAGCGTGGGTTAGCGGTGGTGGCCTTGTAACAGCACAGCACGGTTAATCCGCTGACTGTGGAAGGCCGTCCAGCCGGAGCTCCCCGAGAGAGTGGCACAAAAAGAGAGAGAGATGCTAATCTACTTTACCGGGTCAGCCTCTACGAGCCGGGACCAGGACACAGCCTGCCACCGATCAGCCAGAGGGCACACACACACACACACACACAGTGGAAGGTTCACAGATTGGGCTCTGTTATTTGGGGAACATATTCATGCAGTCATAAACAAACACTTTAACTCTTATGTGCTTATTACACTCATGTGCCTGCGCAGCACTGAGGCAAGAACTGAACTGAGCATGAACAGGGATAACACTGACACACACATTAAGATATAGGACACAGGCATTGTGATTAATATGAAAACACACACACACACATACATTTAGCTTCCATTTCCCTTGTATGCTTCACATACAAGGGAAAATGCATTCATGTTTATTCATTCATATGTTCATATATCATGTACATAGAAAAGAACTAGTCCAGTAGGTTTTTAGTACTATACATCGAGCAGCATTGTGTCCACCACATTGTGGTGACTTCCCTGAGCACACCTGATTCCACTCATCTCTTAATTTGCCTGGTTGAGTGAGTGGTTGTGAGTGGAGCAGTCATCAAACTGTGCTAAACACCGGCCCTCCAGGTCCAGAGATGAACATCCTCGACACAGAAAACATACATTTAGAAAAGTAAAGGTTTATTTCAGTGTGAACCATGCTAATTCATCACTTTAGGCGTGACCGTGGTCTCGGTTGCATAAACACCACTCCACACCACAGCACGTGGCTGATTCCAGCACTTCTAGCAGCTGTTTAACTCTTCTCTATGCCACTACTACTTTCTGTGGTCCACCTTAAATGAAGGCCCGCCCCAGATGGCCGAATCCTGGCTGGAAAACCCTTCCTAAGTGGTCTCACACTGCCATCTACAGAATCATCTCTGGAACCGCAGGCAGAAAAGCTCTTAAGGTGGACCAGGGAATTCGGAGTTGAAACTTTCAAAGTCCCTAAGCCACTGTAGATAGTTCACATATGCTACACTGATCATACCTTTCTGTCTGTGGGTACTAGTGTCATGTCTTTAAACCACAGAAAACAGACACTGGGCTGTTGACCAGTTGCCAATATCAAGCTGTATACAGTATATACTAAAAGTACATCTAGGATATATAAAAATATCCAGTGGAAAATGATGTAAATCTTTGTCCACTAGGGGGCGCGTGGTTTTGTTTGACAGTGCTGAGGTGGCAGCAGGTCATCCATGAATGGGCATTGTCCTGGAGACAGTAGGATGTTCTGGGGGCTGGCAGCCAGGAAATATCCCATTTGACAGACACGCCATGGGACATAGGCCCTGCTAGAGAAAACAGATTCAGAGTTGCCTTCCAGGCCCAGCTTCAGCTAAGTGTGCCAGATGACTTTGCAAATTTTAGGGTTTGTTCTACTCACCCACACTTAAGTTTTACGATTTGGACACTTCGTACATTCAAGGAGGTAATGCAGTTTTTACCACCTGCCCTACCTATTCTGTAGAAAAGGGAGTTTTCTCAGAGTTTTTTTCCCCCACTTCCATTCTCTGTGGCTCAAATCAAGTCAGTATATACTTTCCAACCTCAGGTGTACAATGCAGAACACTAAAATGATAAAATGACAGGTAAGATGACAGGTTATGTGGAGATGTTGACTGTTGGCTATAAATTATTGGCTAAATTCATAATTTTTTTTACGTGTTTTCTACTCATTTGGTGCCTTGGTGTTAATTCATCAATTAACAATAAATGCCAAATTAAAAGGACTTGTGACATATAGATGGCAATCATCTAACAGCACACGCTTCCTGAGAGCTAACTTAACCACAGAGGTTTCGCAGCACATCGGTTTGATGTCAGAAGCAAAACAAAGGCCAAAGCAAAAGCGAACTTGACAACAGAGCAAGCCACTGTGGATCAAGGAAGGATACACTCTGCTTATCTTAGAGGTCTTATGATGATCAAAGAGAAAGAGATGCAATCATCTTAATTCCCTTATCTCCTTAAGGAAGAGGAGAGCAGGACAGAGAGAGACACAGAGAGAATGAGAGAACGCTTAGGGGTCTGAAAACACAATGAGAAGATAGGGGCTCAGAGATTAGAAGCACAATAACCAGATGAGAGAGGGTTAAGATAACTAAGAGATGAAGCAGATCAGGAAATCCAGCAGTAGCAAGTCAATGGAAAGGGGGGAGACCCCACAGCAAAAGAATAATAGCTATAAAGTAACTAAAATGATAAAACAGCCACAAAAAAAGCCCCCAAAATGGCGAAGTATGGGTTTTCTACAATGTATGACTAGCGTGTTCATAAATTAAGATGTCTGTGTTTAAAATACAGAAGTTAATGTAAATTAGACATCCAAGGTGAGAAATATATCATGGGACCAGTTGTTATTGATACCAGATGTAGTTTCCAGTCTGAGCTCCAAGGGTATATATTGAGTTGATGGTCTAAGGAAAAGTCCAAGGTGACAAGATGGAAGAAGGACTGTCCAGTTTATAGTACGTGGACTTTACAGAAATTTATTTTTTCCCACCAAGTTGTGCTTTGAACAAGCCTGGCATTCATTTCGCATAAGAAAGTGAAAAGAAAAGAAGGATAGAGGGCAACAGTCATTCAGCAACCTGTAGAGTGCCAATGGCAGCTACTGTGAATCTGATGTCTGCTACTTGTTTGGTCTTTATATATATCGGGCAAGGGTCCAGCGTCGTACATGATGTACATGTTCTCCGTCAAAGCTCAGCAACACATTCTGGAGTGTAATAACCTTAACAACAGATCAGCATCTGTTTTTCTCATAGCCATCAGAGCATATCTCAATAACATCATAAATAGTTCCCTAATCCCCTAAGTGCAAGCAGAGGACTGCGTGCCTGGGCACTCTAGATGCCATGGCTGGAAAACGGACAATATTCTTACAGGCGCTTGCCAAAATCTGAACAAAATAGCAGCAACAAAAATATGGGCCAGTGTGCTGATAAATTTAAAGGGGGTTTTGGGAATGACTAATTGCTTCCAGCCTCAAAAGCCAGCAACTAGTGTTACATTAGTTTGCCTCATTAAGATTAGGCACCCCACGTCACAGTGTTGTGGTCATGAATTACATTGACGTTTCTGTGCTGTAATCTGAAGGGAGACTGGATTTGTTGTCATGATACTTACATAATATCAGGACAATGAAAAAAAAAGCGCCCCAGAAAAAAATGTCCATCTCTGCATTGGTGGGAAGTCCTTGCCTTGGCCAGCTGTAGACCATACAGGTTTTATTCCAATAATTTTAAGGCACATCTGGGCCTGTATTTGTGTATTTAAACAAAGCAGGTAATGAAAGCTCATTTAGCATCAGATTACCTCTTCATTTATGCTGACCATGGAGTCAAACACTGACCTAAGATCAGTACAATTTTGGGTTCCATATGATGAATCAAATCAGGTGTATTATAGCTAAGTCTCACTGGGTGACAGCTGCTGTCCCTGGCCCACCCTTCCCGGTGGTGTTTTCTGTAGCTTGGTCTTTAACGGATCCGACAGGTGAGTGCTGCCTGCAGCTGTGAAAGAGACAGTGAGTCATTGCCTGTATCGTTACACTAAGTGGGCCTGCTGTGAAGAACACAGAACATCACAGCTTGCAGACATAACCAGTCAAGTAACACTCCTCACATGTGGCTGCGTGGCATGCCAAGCACCAAAGCCTCAAGAGCTGCTTAAGCAACTTTGTGGGAGAGAATTTCTAGACGGTACTTCGTCTCCCTTTTGACCACTGCCCGTGGACCGACTGCCTTTGTTTGCTGTGGGAATAAACAGTTCGTGCTTTGCTGTCTCCGAGCCTCCTAACCACTCTTTAGCGTCTCCTGAGAAAGAATGCGTTTCAGACCCTGTTAGCATGCTAATCCGCTCTACTGTTGTAGATCCTTGGGACTCGACCATCCTCTTCTTGTCCCCTTATTTCAAGCCCTGGCTGACCACCCAAAGTGAGCAGAGCTAGATTCGAGGGGTCAATGGCCTGGAGCTCAGGGGTGTGTGAGGGGTCCAGTGTCCGGCAGAAGGAAGTATTCACTTACCATAGCAGACTAATCTCCAGGTCTCCAGGGTCACTGCGTGCATTGAGAACAGTCTCGCACAGTTTAAAATGATATACTGATCCCCAGAGAGTGGGGTTTCCTCTGTGCTGAATTCGGAGCTGTGGGAGCAGAAGCTAATGCTCCTTTAGTTGATCCAAGGGGGAGATGATGGATGAGGAGAAGAAGCCTGAGAAGACCAAGTTTCTAGAGCGCAGGTATGGAAGATCAAAGAGATTAAGAATACCCTCCACAAAAGCACCATCAGGTTTAGTCTCCATACCCCCCCTCAAAGCGTCTTATCACAAAAAAGGGGCACCTAAGAGGAGACAGTTCAGGCTGGGCTAGTGGTTTTGGTGGGGGGTGAGGGGGTTGTGGTGGTGGTGGTGTGTGTGTGGGGGGGGGGTTTGGAGGGTTAAAGGGGTTGGTGAGAGTGGTGCTGTTGTCAGCGCCTCCTCCTGTGTCCATTAAGGTGATAAGACTTCCATTGAAGCATTGCCAAGAGAAGATAATAGGAGCTCTGACAGGAAGGCTCTGTGAAGCAGCCGCCTGATGAGGCCTTGCTACACTCGCCACTCAGCCAGTTCCTATAGCTGCTGCCATCCCCCATCACCCCCTTGTCTTTATCTCCAATGGACCCCCCCTTTTAGATCAGAAACTTTCATCCCCTGCCAGCACAGACTGGAGTGCCACATGGACTGGGGTGCATGTCCCTGACTAGCCCTCTCCTTCGTAGCCAATCACAGCCCTCTGGGGTCAAAATGTTTTGTTTCTTTGGACAATCATTTACAACTCTTGTCGGCCTGCAGGGCGGCAAAAAAAGACGGGCGAGGAGTAAAACCTCAGGCTCAGTACATATTGTAAGTTCATGTTAATGTTTGGAGAGCCCGGATGAAAAGCTGCATCTAGCAAATATGAACACACGCACATGGTGTGACATGGTAATAAATAAAAACGACAGTCACATAAACAGATAATACACTAACATACACATAAACATCCGCTTGTTTCTCATCCATGCATCCTCTCTTTTTCTCCCTGTTTTTCTCCCTGAATCTGTCCTCTTCTCTCGATGCCTCTTACACACACATCCACACACAAACACACACTCCCACCGTTTCTCTTAGTCAGCTGAGAATGGCTCTTTGATCTACTGTAGAGTTAACCACACTCTCTGGGCCTCTCTCAGTGGGTAGTGTGCCTGGGTCTGGTCTCTATTGTGATCTGTACCAGGCCATACTCCTTTGAGGCCTCACAGTACTCAGAGACTGCATTTAAGAAGGTCTGTTCGCAATCTGCCATATTGAAATTATTGTTCTATTTCTCTGGTGGACTATAAAGCCACAAGAAAACATTGGGGCGCCACTGCACCAGCGAGTTTAAACAAAAAAAAAAAAAATGTCGGCGACATCTCCCACCTCCTTTTGGTTTTGGTTGCTCTCTGGGCTTCTCATGGTCTTAGGGAGTCTTCCTGCCACTGTCACCCTCAGGGTCCTCATTACGGGCCTGGACCCAGATTTCTACCACTTTGGGACAATATGTATTGCAAAGAGAGCAGTGCTGAGGTCTCCAGGACTGCAGGTGGTCAAAACTGTTATAGACCACTGAAGAAAACAAGTCAAAATTTGTACAAACAGGCAATTTTATTAATTTTAATACGAGAAACCAAAACATTCCGACATTGTCTCAGAAGCGTAGTCTGTGCCTGTTCCTCGTTTTCTTGTCAGAGTTAAGTCCTCCCTCTGAAGGACAGAGTGGATAGAGAGATGGGAAGGAGAGGACAAGCCCTGACCTAGTTTGAGCACTGCCAAGGTGGTTTATTTTCTTTATTTGGTATGTTTATGGGTTGAAAGAGTGGGAGTGCGCTCCTTGTTGTTTCACATCGCCTCTGGGTCCAGACACTTGGCATGGGCTCAGAGTCAGATTCAGAGAGACCTAGGAATAGAGCTGAGCTGAATCTCAGGGCCTATTCACAAATGGCTGAGTGCTTGGTTATAATGCATTTCTGAATGTCAGTATAGTGTTTGGTTAACCTTATGCATGTGTTATGGAGTCTTTATGTAAGTAGCCTTTAAATTAAATTCTTCCAACAAGGCATAAAGTAAACCAAGAACTATGCTGACATTCAGAAATGCCATGTCCTAAATGTCAGTATAGTGCTTTGGTTGCCTTATGGCTTTTTGCAAGAATTTCATTTGAAAGCCACCTACATAAGGACTTCATAACACATGCATTATACTACACACCCATATTAAACAATAGTTTTTGTGAACAGCTTATACCAATAATCTAATGGCATTGTTTTGACCTAAGAGGCCTTAACCTAAAGTAGCAGACATGAGTTCCATTTATAACCCTGTTATATATTCCAAAATTTTTTTAAGGTAGGAGCCTAGTTCTGTACATTTTTTACTGGCGTTAAAATATACAAGAACAAATTCTGTTAAGGAGACCTGAAGTAATGAAGAAGGAAACTGACAGTACATTTACTTTTTACCACAATTCTTTTTTTTTGTTTTTTAAAATTAAGTGAAGTGAATATATACTTTTATTTGTAAGTAATAATGTGTCATGGTTTCTTCTACTGTCACTCAGTACAGGATTCTTGTACGGCAATATGTATAATGATCACTTACATCTGAGATCCTCTTAATCTTCTATAGAACTGAGACATAGTGTTTGTGACTACTTCTCTGCCTTATAAATTCATTTCCATCAGCGTCATTTGCTTCATATTTCTTGAAATTCCCATAACATTCCCTTAACAAATTCCCATGAACATAAGCTGTTCATAAAATTATAAATATATAATTTATATATTTATACTACTCTACGATACTCTACCGTATTTTGAAGTCTCTATGCAGATAGCACTTCAAATAGCACTACTGTCCTTTTCATCTTCTCTTTTTATCTTGTTTTACACACCGGATCATGGTAAAGGTCTAGTTGACCATAGTATCTAAATGTTTCATATGTTTAACACATTCAGTGCAATTTTGAGGAGTCTCCTGCTGTAATTCGTAATTCTGAAAACCAAATTTAAAATACACAACAATGTGTACAACAGTGTCATGCTTTTTCGCACCTTTCATATACATTTTCCATCCTTCAGCAAGAATTCCTGCTTTTCTCCCTCACATTTTTTTTGGGTCAGGACAAAGCTGTAGTCTGTAGGCGGGCAGGGGGAAATGTTTCAGTTTTGGATGTCGTTCAGTTGCTGCACCTGTGCAGACTGGAAGAACACCTGAAGATACTGTGCATACCTCCTAAAGAAAGCAACACATAGCAGAGCCAAATGAGGAGAAGTGCAATACTTACAGTACAGCCCTAGAGGCAAACATAGTGCAGCTCACATCCGAACACTCATGTGAGTGAGAACAGAGTCTCAAGGGCAGAACTGACCTCATTTTAGAAGTCCAGGAATGAAACTCCTAATCCATCTCCAAGTCTGGCCCACTTTAACAGCACAGCTATAGATACACCTAAACCTGCCGTGACCTCAGAACATTCACAGCTTTAGTTGGGGGCATGCAGCACCACACTGAAGATCTGTCTGTGGTGTGGCATTAGCTGCACACAGTGCTGAACTTATCCCTTGGTAAGATGCCACTGTGGAAAATCCTGACTATCTTGTTTATTTTTGCATCAGGTAAAACACACACTTTTTCCACAGGGCCTAGCGTCTTCCAGGCTAAGCCGTGGATCTCTTTTTCCAAAATGGGATGGGAGAGATCCAGCACAGTCTGAGTGTCTGGCACCATCTTCTCCTCATTTGCTCTCTCCATCCTTCCCTCGGTCTATCGCAGAGGTCCACGCTAGCCGAAGTGGTGGCACTTAGCAAAAGGAAAGTTCAGGTCTGTAAAAGCCTAAATTAAAAATACCTCAGGATAATCCAATTAGGCTGATTAAAATTACATTTGACTGCATACAGATTTATTGTTAGGTCCACAAATCCCCTCTGATTACAGGAAATTATTATTATTTCCCATTTTTTTGGCAAGGAGAGAGTTGCTCCATTACTACGCCTTTGCCAGTAGCACATGGCTGAAGAATTTTCAGCAGGTGTGTTCTTTCATAGTGCTTCTGAAGGAAGCCTTTAAAAGCCTATGGCTGCTGACCAGCTCCATGGCTGCCTTTTCTACTTTACTCTGGGCTCCTTATACAGTTATTTTGTAGACTCATGAATACTTTGGTAACAATTATAAATCTAATATGCAAGTTATGTGGTCATGAGAGTGGGAAATTTTCTGCCTTTATACATGTCTTTCCCAGTGACTTTCTTTTTACTCTTTTCCCAGTTTTTCTTCCCAATTTGTGGCCTATTCCCACCCACTAGCAAGATGACATGGTGCCACTGAGCTGGAAGAGTGAAGGGTACAACTTAATTCCTATGGGTCATCCTCACTGCCGGCACTCAGTGACTTCCAGCACTGAACAGATTCTCTAAGTACAACAGTGGGCCACTCAGCATCTTGTTACGACTGAATTAATAAAACCCAGATAGAGACCATCATTGGCAGGTGACAAGTGTTTAAAGGAAATCAAAAGAAATACAAAGAATTTTCAACATGACTTTATTAGAAAGTTTGGTTATCAGAGACTTTAAATTTGTATCAAGAAAGGTGGTCAATCTATTTATAGCTCTGGAAAAAAAAAAAAGAGACCACTGCAAAAATGTTCAGTTTCTCAGGTTTGATCTTTTCTAGGTGCAAGTATTGAACTGAACAGCTTTGCCTTAGTTTTTAAGAACTGCTAACAATATTTATCCAAATTTCCAAATAAAAATATTGTTCTTTAAAGCATAATTTTAAAGGAAATGACAATACATCAAAATAAGAGATGATGCAGTGTTTACAGAACTTGAATAATTCAAAGAAAACAAATCTCTAGTTAACTCTTAAACAAAATGGCAATAATTACCTTTGACGTACTTCTGATAGTGTTTTACCATCCAACTGGTCACATTGCAAGAGGAGACTGTTGATTACGGCAGTGTTTTTTTTATACTTTTTCTGCTGCTGATGGAATTTCACAAATCCAAACAAAGGCTAGAGGAACTGAAGAGAAATCTGAACCTGTGTTCTCCTCACCAGCTCACACAATAACTGCATTTTACAAACAAAACAAATCTCAATACTTTTTACTGTTTTCTTGTTTGTTTACATTTATTCTAATGCTAACTTTGCTAGCAGAAAGACACATTGTCATACAAATGACTTTCCATAGGTGCTATAGTTTTACCATTTAATAATGACCTACTGCAAGATCGAAGCATTCCGGATGTCAGTTTTATTCATTCTGAGGGTTCTACAACTTTCTCATTCATTTTAATATCATCCACAGCTCTGTTCATCATTCTGGATCAGTGGAGGCTGAGGCTTTCTGACACAGGGGAAGCACATGTGGCAATAATTCAATTGAGTACTCATAAAACAGCATTCAGTCACTTATCATAATCAGCATTATTGTATATTCAGGGGTGCAGACATTTCGATGGACCTCAGGATGGCTAGAAGTATACCGGGGTCACCAGACTGGCACAAATTGCTACATTCGCCAGGTCATTTGCATGTGACATAGCGTTTTGTGATTACTTGGCAGACCGATGAAAATTCGCTCAGAAAAAATGGGGCAATAATTGTAGCTCCTGGCTCCAGTCCAGTATGATTAAAACAACTCTTTGTATATCTGTCATATCTGTCACAGACACATCCAGGAGCACTTAGACCCTTTTGATAGCCGGGTGTAAACACTGTGCAAGCACTTGTGAGCATTTGGTGATGAGCCAGTCTTGTGTGAATGAACACGGTGGGGTGAACTCGCCCCCACTGACTCTACTGAACAACGTTCTGCATAATCTCATAAAGTATAGGGTCGCAGACTAAGTGAACGCAGTCAATGCTTTTCTATCTGTTATTCAATAAGCCATCAGATCAATTTTTTTTTCCTGCCCTGACTTTCCCCTCTTTTTATCAGTGCTACCTATCAGTGGCCTCCCACTATGTAAGCCCCCTGAGCGATCAGTGAGCCTATCAATAAACTTCCCTATTTAAATTAGTCGAATTTGGGTTTTTTTTGGCCATTAGATTTAATATTTTGTCATCATTTTTCTATACCATGGTACACCTTATTACCATTATTACCAAGCCTGGTCCTGGAGATCTACCTTCCTGAGAAGTCTAGTTCCAGCCACAATCTGCAAAACCTGAAGTTCTTCAGAAGTCCCTGACTGGCTAGAGGGTTAAGTGCTGGGGTGGAGGCAGCTGTCACATCTGGTCCGCCTCAGTCACGCCCCTTACGGGGCCTGTCCCCCGAGTTTTGACCACGTGTAGCCCTGGACGCAGAGTGATGACGTCATGTGTTGTTGCGTGCTTGGTCATCGGGAGCCTAGGCAACCCAGGTGTTAG
>JBBPCZ010000089.1:19468208-19480949 GCA_037974445.1 Brycinus macrolepidotus | reverse complement strand
ATATACACAGACAGATAGATTGTTATAGTGTCCCTGTTGTGCCCCCAATAGTATTTTGTATTTTTATGTTTTATTTTTTAGGTAAAGTATTTGTACATCCAAAGATATATTTTTATATATAAATAGGTTTAAGTATAATTCATTCCCCCCTTTTTTACCCTCATTGTTGATCTGTCTGAGTGTGTTGTGTTGTATGTTGCACCTATGGTCAATATTGATGCTATTTCGTCTCACTGTGTACTTAATGTATATGGCTTTGGGTGACAATGAAGCTCTTATTGACTTGAATTGACTTGATATATATATATAAGGACTTAATACATCCATGAGCAATGAATAACATATTTGTAAAACAGTAGTGAATATGGTAAGGCTTATGCCAGGAACTGTGAGAAGGTGTTTTATGAAGTATTGACACTGCATTGACATAAGGGACCTTAAACTGAAGTTATGGTTATTTGTTCCTAAGTAAAAGAACTTAAAAAACAGGGGCTTAGTTAACGACACCATATATATCAGTTCAGTGCACGATTTAAATGCATACATATTCCTGTACAAGTAACCAAATATAACCTGAGTGGGAGTTTTCCATATGGAGACACAGGTCTCTATAATAGTAATTTTGTACTTGAACTGAAGTAGAAATATATAATCGATATATATATATAGTGTCTTAACCACACCTCTTCCATTACTTGACAATCATGTTTCATAACAGTCTTATAAATGGACCATATGTCTGTCATTTTATGCCCCCTTATGTCAGTACAATATCGTGCACTTGATAAAGCTCATGTTGAGATTACACACATACATGTTCATAAATAAGAATAAATGTTATGCAAAAAAGTGACTCAGCACTTATACATGTGCTATGAAGTCCCTATGCTTAGTAGGCAGTGTGTTAGTCCAGAGTTACATAGAAATGGGGGAACAACATCAACTTTCTTTCCTGATGTTGACAAACTTATTTTTCTCCAATCTGCAGCACTGCATGTGTTGAAAAGTGACATGCAAGTCAAAACGGAAACAGCTTATGAAATGACAGAGGCAGAATTAAGCCAACGTTCCACAAATTCCCCCTGGTCAAAAACAACAATGACAGTGATGGAGATGATTCTTTCCATGTGTTCAGGCCAGTGCGCTGCTGAAGACAAAAGGTGGGAGAGATCCTTCGTAAAAAGGAAGCTCAATCAGTGGCAGCTTCTTGTCTTAACAAATAACTCCCATTGTTTTGTTATTCTTTAACTTTGAGTAAAGAAATGCCATCATCCCTTCGTGCCTCCCTCCGTCCTCTGCGTCGATCCCGGGATGGATTGTGTCCAGACTCTTCCAGGAATTCCGCATGCCTAATCAGTTCTCCAGGAATGAGAAAACACAGAATTGGTTGACTCTCATAGCAGCTCCTCAAAATGTATAGTCCCATGAGACTTATTAAGTGAGCCTAACATGCATTATAGCAGTATGAATTTAAATTAAATTGTTATCCATTGTCTTGGATTATCCTTTAGAGCCATCTATTCCATGTAGAACCCGTTTTTCCAGGAATCTTTGAGATTCCTAAGAGATTCTACATGAAAGACCAACGATGCACAGTTCTCCCTAGAAGGAACTCCTAGAAAGACTAATGTTTTCAATTCCATGTATTTTGTAGGCATGCAATCAAATATGAATACATTATTCAGAATGAGCAGATACAAATATAAATAGGAGGTGAACTATTCTTTTTTAAGCATGGAGAGTTTTCTATAAGTACACTCTCAGAAAAAATGTACTATAGAGGTACAATGTAAACTTGCCCTCTATTGTCTTACAACCCACTAAACATTAGACGTCTTTTGGACATGCAGATCATGTCACGTGATCTGCACGTCCATAAGACGTCTAATGTTTAGCGGGAATAGTCCAGTTGTGTACTTTAAATAAGTTGTTTCCAGAGAAATAAAAATGCATGTTGGTACCCTTTCAGACCTAAAATATAAAAATGTTTCAAAAACAAATAAACCTTTTGGGAGTATGGAGTCATCCTAAGGGTCCCCAAAGATGAGTCTGCTAATACCACTGGCAATTTAGTATCTTTTTTTCCTGAAAGTGTAGGACATTTGCTACTTTTTTGATTTTAGACCCACATAAGACCTTAAGATTCCTTGGAAAATCAATTTGCTTATCAAAGTCAAAGTCAAAGTCAAGGTAAACTGTACATGTATAAAGTGAGATGAGATGGTGTGGCTCCAGATTTTACAGAGTACAAAAAAGACACATGGAATACGAATGTATAAATGAAATACAGATGTAAACTCTAAACTAGAAGCAAACTAGATGTGCAATTTTAGTGCAAAGGGTAATTTGTCTCATCCAAAAATCGTCCAAATTATTCAAATGTTGCATCAGCAGTCAAGTGGAGAACAAACAGCATACCCGAATGTCATTGTGAGCTTTATATGTGCAAATGACCAGCAGCAGTTCAGTATAAATATACAGTCAATCTATGAAAAATACAGAAACTCAAGCAGTATTCAAGTAAAATGTCACATGGATGTGTTTTGTGCATGTAGCTGCATGCACATCATAAAAAGGTGGAGCGTAAAGTGCAATGGTGGAAAGTTCAGTCAGGTCACAGTTCAGGTGTGTGTGAAGGGGGGAGTGGGGGCCAAGCAGTATGGAAGAGTCTGATGGCTTGTGGGTATATCTATGCTTTTCTTTTAACATTATGTCCATGCTAAGACATGTGTCCATGCACTTCGGTTTGTGTCAGAGTGTTTGCTTTTCTGGGACACGGGGTGTGATGTGGAATTCTGCTGGAATGTTGCTAGTTTCCACAGACTTCGGCCTTTGGCAGCTTTTAGAATGACCATTAATGGCACTCAGCACATCCACATCTCCCTCCCATTTTTTGTCCATTTAGTGAACTGGCCAAAGCGGTCAGCCTTTTATTTGGAAACTAGTGCAGCTTGCTGTTTTGGCCCCACTTCATAAGAAGCTGTGCCGCCACTGATGGGAGTTCCTCTAGGGAAATGAGGTGCGGTAGCTTTGTTCAAGCAGGTGTCGTTATTTGGCATTCTGAATGCCTCGTTTTCTGATGCCCCCTTGCTTTAGAATCTCATGGACCCCAACCAGTTCACTCCCAGAGGACACCATTACCTCTTACTGCCCTTGCACATCCCACAGTGACCCCCTCCGGCTCCCCCCGTTCTTGTCTGACTCTTTCTGTTTGATCATAGCTTTTCTCTTCCATGTTCCCTCCCTCATCTCTGATCTTTCTCTTGCCGCTCTGCGTTTGTTTGCCCGCACTGTCGCTCTCCATCAAATCTCTCACCAATCTGGGTCACAAGCAGGAGCCTGCTTTCTTTCTGTCTCTTGTTGTGTCTTTTTTTATCTTTTCTCGCTAAGCCGTTCATCCATCCGTGTTTTTCACTCCAGCCTATCCCTTTCAACCCACGAAGGATCTTTGGTTTCTTGTTGCACTTGTCCAAAGCCACATTGATTAAATCATCATGCTAGCAATGGTGTTACCTTGTAGAGTTTAACAACAACAGTCGTAACACTTAAGGTGACATAAAGGGTTCCTTTGGATCCCATAACGAGTCTCTGCATCCTCATATGAGGACATAGCATTCTGGCCATATACATTGCTGTATTAATGTAGAACTGATGTTCTCAGATAGAGACAGGTTGAGTTGCTGTCAGTGGTATTAGTAACACAATGTCTGATACAGGGTTTAAAAAAGATGGCAACCACCGTGATAAACTGGTCTTATAGGAGAAGTGCATGCAAAAGTAGACATGCTTCTAAACATCATGTTCAGACACTGAAATGAGTTTATTAATGGCCATCAACATGATTATATTTATGAGCTAGCATGGCATTAAACAGGTGGGAAAGGACAGTGCTTACCCCAGCTAGTAGTACTCCAGCATATAGGTTCCCAGACTGGGCCTGGAGCTCCTCTTAGCCTGCACATTATAGTGTTTTTCCACTCTTGCACACCCACGTCAACTAATTAGGCTCATTAAATGAGCTGATTAGTTGGACCAGATGTGTTGGGAGCAGGGAAAACACTAAAATGTGCAGAGCAGGGGTACTCAGTGACCAGGATTGTGAGTCATTGCCCTAGTTTTACCACATAATTTCACTTCACACTTCAAGCTGTTAATGTATTTCAGGTATTTTGCAAACCGGTACACTTTGCAGTTATTGTTGTTTATATTTGTTTTAACCGCACCGGTCCCTCTGATCTAATCGGCGGGGAACAACCCATGTCAGATACTTGCATTTTATAATCAAGTCATCTTAAAATGAATTTTATTTTTTACAAGATAATAAATCTGCTTCTCATACAAGGACACTGTTCATTTTGTTCCAGGAAATGTTCAAGGGTGTTTTAAGTGCAACTCGTCACAAATAACAAAAAGAGCTAAATAACAAAGCTCTTGTCCCTAAAGAATATTCAAGTGGACAGTTCTAGCTAGGGGCTCCAGTGTGAAAATGTTACATTTTGGTTGAGGAAGTACATATGCTGGTAGATATGCTCTTCATTAGAAATATCATCGACCGTTTGGATGCAGACGTCTCTGCTTTAATTAAGTAGCAGCAAAAGCCGTCACAAAGATAACTTGTTCTCAGCTGTTTATTATTACAGCAACCCTGTTGTTAATTATTATTAAGCTCATATGGCCAGGAATCGGATCCATATCTTATCTAGGGCCACACATGAAAGTGGCTCAGATTCTATTGGGAAAGATCAGATTTGAGTGTCCACTCAGCTCTGTAAAAATTAGACCCGGGTCACATTAAGGCAGCATTCAGACTTGTACCACTTCAACCTGTTAACGTCTTGCTTTAGGTAATCCAGCGAAGTTCCCTTTTTGGCATTTTCATTTCTAAGAGCGTAGTTTCAGTATTCCATTTGCCTGAAACATGTCAGACAATGTCCCTTGGAACCCAACGCATTCAAACCGGCCATACTACATGGATGAACATGCCATCAGTGTATATTTATCTATGACTAGGTGCATAGGCAGTGAAATAAAATATGATTTGGGTTTGATGGATCAGGCCTGTATCACATTACCAGGTTCTTATGAATGAGACGAGGTGACCACAGAGCTCTCCTTGTTCAGCATGAATGTGTATGCCTCAGCTCTTTTACTGCAGGCTAAGATTCCTCAAGGAGGCCTCTGCACTTTAACGTGTGATGTGTGTTCTGTCAAGGAGGTGTAGTGGTGGTGGTGGTGGGGGTGGGGGTGAGTTGGGGGCACCATGGCTAGTGTAGTGTAAGCCCCATGCTCCATCTGTACAGTTTCACTCTCACCAGCTTTTCGCTGACTCAGGGTGTTCCCCTCTCTCACACAGAAAACCTTTATGTCGTTATCATGGTCTCACCAACGAGGAAACAGGGAGTTACGGAGACCTGGGGTTATGACACAGGTATTTAACATCTCCTTGACAGGTGTTTAATGTATGGAAAGAGTGATGAGTGGTTCCCAAACTGTCCTTTATGTAGTTGTGGAGAACAGTCCACTTTCATTCCTGGTAAAAAAAAAAAAAAGGCTAACATCTTTTTTTCAATGTGAAAAACAGTAAAAAGCAATAACAAAAACAGTAAACAGTACAGTAACAAACTATGATGGATATAAATATATCATATCTAAGTCTGTACCTGTATTGGTGATTTGCAAGTCTTTGCGGAAGGACATTTGAGTTGTTAATTTGCAAAAAAGTTTCTTAAATTAATATGCTAATTATAAGCACATTATGGAAATAGATACTTGATAAAGTAGCTCTGTTGAAGCTTTAGCATTAGCTAGAAAACAAGTCAGGTCAAGTAGGTGTTTATTATCATTTCATTCATGTACACAGCGTAAAAGTAAACCGGCCTTATAGTCACACATGAACACACCACAGCTCACAGTGTGAAATTCTTTCTCTGCATTTTACCCATTCACCAAGTGAAGCAGAGGGCTGCCACCAGTGAGGGGCATCTGAGGAGCAGTGTGTGGGGACGGTACCTTTCTCAAGGGTACCTCAGTGGTGCCACTAGCAATCCAGGGATTCGAACCCACAACCTTCTGATCGCAGGGCGAACTCCCTAACCACTAGGCCACCAGCTACCCCATAACACAACCGTCTTCCATTGCCATGGTGCAACACAAGAGCAAAAACAGAACACCACAAGACTACACAAATGAAAGCAGGACAGGACTAAAAAGAGAATGCAAAAAAAAAAAAAAAAAAAAAAGAGCAACAGTACAATAATTTACAGGACAAAACAACATACCGTGCAGTCGAGAAGCAGTAACAGTACACTAATACATTATTATGACACACTGTATTCTAGCAGCAGAGCCATCAAGTGTGCAAAAAATGCATTCAAAGATTCAAAGACTGAGATGGACAGCAATAAATAATTTTGCAAAAACAGCATTTAGCAGGAAAAGGACTAGAATAATGTACAGTATATAAATAAATACAATTACAGTGGCAGTTCTGGAGTAAGCTTTCTTTGTAAATAGCAGAACATTTTATTGTTTGTACGCAAGGTGATTGGGAGAACGGAAGCAGTTCAGTGTATTTGTGCGTTTGTGATGTACAGTTTGTTATTGAGTTCTGATTTAGGAGTCTGATACCCGGGGGTTAAGAAACTTTTCCCTATCCTGGTAGTGAAGGCCCGGAAGCTGCGAAACCTTCTCCCAGATGGAAGGAGGGAAAAGAGGGTGTAGTAGGGGTGGTGTGGGGTCATCCACAATGCAGATGCAGCATGTGGTGTAAACGTCTGCAACAGAGGGAAGACAGACCCCAGTGATCTTTTCAGCTGTCCTTAATATCCTCTGTAGGGACTTGCGATCTGATGGCACAATTTCTGTACCACACCAAGGTCCAACTACAAAGAACGTTCTCTATAGTCCCTCTGTAAAATGTTGTGAGAATGGGGGCAGGGAGGTGTGCTCTCCTCAGTCTCCGCAGGGAGTAGAGATGCTGCTGGGCCTTCTTTGCTCTGGAGCTGGTTTTGTGGGTGTACATGAGGTTCTCCGTAATGTGAACAAATGTGAACACCAAGGAACTTGGTGCTCTGGACAATCACTTTGTGCCCTCCTGAAGTCAACAGCCACCTCTTTTGTTTTGTCTACATTCAGAGACAGGTTGTTGTCTGTGCATCAGTGAGTTAGCTGTTGCACCTCCTCTCTGTATGCCACCTTCTTTTTCTCACTGATCAAACCCACCATGGTCGTGGCATCAGGAAACCTAATGGTGTGGTTTGAACTGTGCATTGCTGGTCATCCACATAAATAGCAGAGGGCTGAGTACACAGCCCTGGGGGGCCCCTGTGCTCAGAATTGTGGCACTGTACATGTTGCTCCCGACCCTGACTGACTGGGGTTTCCATGTCAGGAAGTGTAGTATCCAGTTGCAGAGGGAGGTGTTCAGGCCCAGCAGTCTTCACTTCACATCAAATTTTAGATCCCACAGAGGCCACTGAGACTTAGCATGCCGCCATCTTGGTTTATGTGTCATTACAGTCAGCCATAATGGGGTCGCTTCGTTTTTTTTACAGTTCTAGATTCAAAAATCGTTAATGACATAGGATTACATAGACATTACCAATGTACACTCATCAAAACGGCAGTGACACATCATTCAAACCCTGCTGCATAACACTGACATGAGCATGCCATGAAAGAATGTTTAAAGATTTTGTACATGTGTGACCAAGCAACTCTCATCAAGACACATTTTGTGCTACGTCTGTGAACATCTATCCTTCAGTGGCTACTTTGGAACTCTTTGAAGCCAGTAACTTTTTGCGGCATCACCAGCTCTCTACATTGACTCTACAATTCTGATAATGTTTAACTGTGCTTCAGATCAAGTTGGCATGCATATAGTGCATATTCACAACATATATGGAGAAAATGAATGCTGTTATTCCTATATCCCATGTGAGTTAGTTTGTTAGCCAGTTTTGTTTTGGGAGGAATCAGTTCCAAATGGAATAATTCAATGAATTATTCATTGCACTGTCTTTGTTTGGGGCCATTTAGCACTTTTCATGCATATCTCCCCATTCACTCCTAACAAACCATTCAATTTCCCTGATTTTGTTATTAACTTTATATTACCTAATGTATCATTGGTGGGGATTAAGAGATGTTGGCACTTTGTTCTTTTTAACTCAGTAAGAACTACCCACGAAGTAGTTATACGATGTAAGCATGTCAGTGTTGACCATAGCAACATGGGTCAGCATGTGGACTTTCTGTGAGCTACTGGGTCTTCTAAAACTATGTAAAATATGGTTCATGCTGTCCTTATTGTTGGATGCACTACGATAGTTTCTGAGTGAGTGCAGACATCCCGAATAGATTTTTTAATCAGAGTAACAAGTGTGAGGCATACTCAGTGGAAAGCCATGAATTATAAATGTCAAAACTCAGTGAGGAAATTAGGAAAACACTTCTACAATAATACTAAAGTTTGCTTCAAATAGCACTAATCAAATGCTCGTGAGTCTTTTAGTAATGAGCCCTGTGTCATGTTGCTGTTGGAGGAGGAGAAGACACACAGGCAGGAGTCAGGATCAGTGGCTTTAATCAAAAAGGCAGGAAAGAGAACAAAGGAAATATTGGGTTTCAGGCTGGATTTAGACCAGTTTTTCAGGTGCATGTCTCCGGATTGTTTTCTAATGAGTAATTTTTATTAAGAAAATAAAAACGCCTTACATTTCCCTGATTTTGTTATTAATGAAGTGTTAAAACTGTAGACGAAATTCTTCTGCTGCCAAGCACTGAATGATACATTATGTGGGATTCAAAAAGCTGGTAAGGAATGTCACCATGCACTACATTACCCAGGGCTTACACGCCTGAACCTTCATGAATGGAGACTTCAGACGTGCTGAGGTGCTGTCCTGGCTAATGTCTGCCCTGGTTTCCTGGCAGGTGGAAAAGTGTGCAGGCAGGGGGTCAGCAGGACTTGCTTTATTCCATCAGGTGACAGCAATTGAGGCCTGTGTTTTCTTAAGACCTACCGAAACCAAGGCTTGGGAGCTGGTCCTAATTACGCAGTTGTTTTTAACAAGCCCTTCGTTTTGAGAGTTAATGGACCCATATTTGGACTACACATAAATTGCATGGTGTGAATAAGTGCATCTCTTTCTCACTTTCTTTTCGCAGCCCCCATATGCATCAAGTTATCACAATCCTTGAATTGTTATAGACTCTAATTTCACATTCTTGAACATGATGGCTTTATTGCAGCATGTGTTCAAAGAAAACAGACACAGAGAAACGGCTCCCGGAGTGGAAGCATCTGATATTACAAGGAAAACAGTATTAAAATCGTATAAGTGTAAGTGTATTCATGCATGTGCCTAACTGATGTTTATTGTTGGACCTTTTGTTATTGATGGTGAATAAGCGTATCCCATAACACCATTTGAGTATTGTGTCAACAAGAAGCATGCACTGCAATCAACTTTCAAGCATAGTGCAAACTTTGCATATCAAGCAACAATAGCACAGCACTGTTTAACACAGTTTAACTCAAAATCTTGCAAAACTGTAGATTTCAGAAGGCATGTGCATGATGCATGGAGGGTCTGGGGGGCAGGAGTCCCTACTTTTTGCCCTCAGACTGCATCAGCACTCTCTTAGTCTGCTTGTATATTCATATTTTACATGTCCATTGCAATCCTTTAAGGCCTATTTTGGCACAACCAGCTCAGCCTTGCCCCAGAAATAGAGCTGGGTCAACTTGTAGTTCCTTTACTTTTGGGCAATGAAAAATTGACCTATCATAAATTTATGCATCACCACAGCTTTGTAAATCCTGCCCATAAACACTCAAAATGTCGCTTTAAGAGAGTGTTATTTTGAACATAAACCAAACTTAATTTTTGGCAGTATGGGACCCTAATTATCTTCATAGTGTTTGATAACTATTTGGAATGGATATGACATAGCCGTTAAAGGGCAACCTCAGATTAAATCTATTTCATATCCAACTCAGCAACAACACTGCTCGCTATGGGGTCTTGCTTGAGGGACACTATCTTAGCGTATAGGTGGGACGTTCTACGCTGTGCTCACAGTATTCAAAATTCCAGTAGTGTAGTGACCTTTAACAGGAAACCCATGAACAATGTGTGGAAGTCCAAGCCCATCACCACCCTAACCACTTCTGAATCATGCACACTGAACTATAAGAATAGTTGAACAAAGTTAGTCGTTTCCATTTTCCTTGTGTGTGAGAGAGAGAGACAGTTGGTGTTTATGGGTTTGTATATGGAGATGAGGGATGTGTAACATCCCCTCCAAAAGCCACTACATGCGTGGTTATGGGATCATTCAGGTGTGTAGTAGTGATGTGAATGTCAATGCTGATGTCAAATCCACTTTGTGGTCAATGAGTCATGGAGATGTGATTCATTCCTTTATTTTTTCTACTACTGTCTCCACGGGTGATATATTTTATGAGGCCTGTTGTTAATTTGGTTTCTTTGGGGTTAAGCCGTCACACACATTGTGGCATTGTGTTGCAATGTCCTCTGTCTGTAATGATTAGCTCTATTTAAAGTAATGTCAACCTTTGTGGCAGCTGATATAAAGCCGGTTTTAAATCGACTGAAGTTGTTTGGTCATTTCTTCAATGAATCATGAAGGATGAGTAATTGAACACTTTCTTGTTCTAACTGAGGTCAGCTTAGAGGGTAATGAAAGTAATAAAATTGCACCACAAAAGCATTTGTTTCTCCCAAACTCCATATGTGCTCTTAAAAATGAGAGAGCCAGAATGGGGCCTTTTGCACAGTGCCATGGAAGGGTTCTTAAAGAACCTTTCAGTGGATGGCTCTCTAGAAAACCATTTTTGAAATGAGATGTGTGAATATGAAGCACCTGCCCAAAGCTTTAAGAAGGTCCACGTAATGTAAAGGTTCCAGGACAGGGGTGAACAAATTAATGGGTGAAGTGAACCATGTGTGTTTGAGCAGGGAAATCAGCAAAAAAGGGCTGGATGGGCTGTTAAATTGACAAAGAGCCTTTATATTATATGAAAGTTCTTCATGCTTTTAATAAGGTTCTTCACATTCACAAATCTCATGTACAAAAATGGTTATTTAGGGAACTACAGCATCACTCACAGAACTCACTTTGCCACATACAAAAACAGCTATAGTGGAGTGTTTGACAGTGATTGTTGATAAATGTGACATTGTAAATTGAAGCAACTGTAATTTTTATGCAGTCAGAGTGCAAATTTAAAAGGTTTTACACTTTTAGAGCCATTGTCTGACTTGGGAGTCTAACATGCTAATGAAACATTAGTGATGCTGATATGAAAGATTCCACATGAACCCTTTATGGTTCTGTCATACTTGTGGTTATTCAGGCTACTGGTCCAGTAATAGACAGGAATCTAGACTTATTAGGGTGAGAACAAACTTATTGTAAAATTCTCTTAAAGTAGGGGGGTGATGAAGCACTTTTTAACACGGTCCAGCAGACAAGGATGTAACATGGCAGAAAAGTCCTCCCAGAACATTTCAATTAAGTGTAAAGTAAAGTGACCATTTTGTCATGCGTGAACACACCACAGTGTGAACAGCACGAAATTCTTCCTCTGCATTTAACCCATTCACCAAGTGAAGCAGCGGGCAGCCAGGAACACAGCGCCTGGGGAGCAGTGTGTGGGGACAGTACCTTGCTCAAGGGAACCTCAGTGGTGCCACTAGAAGTCTTGGGATTCAAACCCACAACATTCTGATCGTAGAGACAACCTCCTAACCACTAGGCCACCAGAAGCGCCCCAAAGCGTCGGTCACATGTGCAAATAACACATTACATGCTGTAAAAATAAACACTACCTCTTGCAAGGAACAAACAGTTCTATTAAAACGGACCACACTTAACTTTGAGAGATACTAGGTACCTTTAAACTTGAAACTTGAAGTGCTTTCATGGAACCCACAGAACACACACCTGATGAAATGAAATCAGTGTTCCTGGAAGATTCATTCTGAGGGATAAACGTCAGCTAATGATCGACATTAAAAGAGCTCAGACTGGAGGAATTTAGGGAGAGGTTTAGAAGGAGCATAACCTTGTTAAAAGAGGATTTTGCTGCAATCCAGCACCAAAAGTTTAACAAGCTGCCTCCAGATGTGTATTCTGATCATAAGATCGCACCTGGACCTGTGACACTACTAGTCCAGGGATCATCATCGCCAACCAGGAGTATTCCTTGCTAACCATTCAACTAGTGCTAATTAATGCAGCCTATAGAAACCCTGTGGACCCTGTGGACCTTGTGGACCCTTGCCTTCATGTTCCATTGTCAAGGCCCCTCATTACGGCTGGTGGCCTAGTGGTTAGGGTGTTGCCCCTGTAATCAGAAGGTCATGAATTTGAATCCCAACACTGCTAGTGTCATCACTGAGGTTCCCTTGAGCAAGGTACTGTCTCCACACACTGCTCCCCGGGCGCCCCTCGTTGGTGGCAGCCCTCTGCTTCACTTGGTGAATGGGTTAAATGCAGAGAAAGAATTCCACACTGTTCAAGGTGTGGTGTGTTCATGTGTGACTATAAGCAGCCACTTTACTTTACATCATCAGAGTGCCACTCATGATGTCCAGCATTTCCAGGGAACGACTCTGTTTAAAAATGTCTACGTGCTAGAGGCTGGCTGGGGGCGGTCTGGGGACCGGGGTTGTCCGACGGCTTTCTGGGGTCTGGAGGGCTGAGGCG
>JBBPCZ010000089.1:19447492-19468108 GCA_037974445.1 Brycinus macrolepidotus | reverse complement strand
GCAAAGCTGTTCAGTTCAATACTTGCACCTAGAAAAGATCAAACCTGAGAAACTGAACATTTTTGCAGTGGTCTCTTATTTTTTTCCTTAGCTGTACATGTGTATTATATATATTCCCGACTAAAAGTGCAGAGGAAGATGCCTTTTAAACCTGCACAAAGCTCATTCGGTAAATGCCACTTTCCACAAATAAATAAACACTGTTTGTTTCATTTCAAAACAGGGGGAACCTCCAAGGACTGCCCTGAAACTTAGCCTTCAGCGGAGAAACCTAATTGCTGCCTTCTGTCATTTGGCTGGCTCTGTTCCCTTATTCTTCTGGGGCATGTCTCATCTGTCTAAAACAAACATCATTACACAGCTCAACTTGCTTTCCTAGCAGGTTCTGTTCATTACAATGTCTAACTGTCATAACCGTTTTCTTACTTTTCTTAGTACTCATTAACAGAACAGTGAATGGCTATTGATTTTGGCCCATGTCTGACAAGTGATATTTTGACTGAGAACTTGTTTCAGTGTCATTCTGACAGGAGTATATTGTTTTACTTTGTAGACGGTTCAGGCAAGCACGTTGAGTTACATGTAATACATGTTTGTTTGTTTTTATGCCATAGGTTAGACATAAACATGCAACATAAGTGCACTGTGTTGAACGTTCTACTGTAATTGCAATGCAGTGATTGTTGAACTAGGGCTCTTGTTGAACACAGTCCTTATCCACCCTTTACTTTCAAAACAGGAAAGGGATATTATGTAAACCATACATTTCTTGATCAGCGAACCACAAGCTGTCCTAAGCCTCATGGCCCTGTTGACAAGCCTTGGCTGAAGGGTTGTCATTTGGATGAAAGTGCCGCTCCTCACCTGGCGGAACATCTGGCCGAGGTGTGGAAACACCGGTGATTACAGACTCCTCGTGTTTGGCGGGCTATCAGTTTGCCTTTTTTTTTTCGGGGAACTGAGAAGCAGCGGTGCAGAGATGAGAGAGTGTCTTCCGAGTACCTCCTTGCAGGAACAGGTGTTCCTCTGTGCATGGTCTTTCTCTCATCTACTTCCTAATGTTAGCAAGTTAGCAAGTACATTCAGCCTTGACTAGGGCAAAGCAATTAAAGGCCTTCACATCAATTAAAGGCCTTCCATTAACACATATAGACACATCCAGGAGAGAGTGTGTGGTGTATCGTCAGGCTGGCTTTACAGTATGAAACATTTTCCATACAAACTGATTTTCCTATGCCAATAGCGATAACAGCAGGCTCACAAAGCAAGCATGGAAATTACATACAAGGATGGATATGGATAATCAGACATGCGCTTGGTCCTGGAGGGCCAGTGTGCAGCACAGCTTGGTAAAGGCTCTGCTCAAAGGCACCTGGTTCAACTCACCTGGTTAATTGTCAGAATTAGTGAGTTTGTTTGAGGAGAGGCACTACCAATCTGAGCTGTGCTGCCAAAAACAAAAGACCTGGTAACATTGTTTTCTCAGTAGTGACGAGACCTAGGAAATCAGACAGGATCTCGAATTGGTTATTATGCACTGATAAGAAACAGAAGCATTGACAACATAATAAGCTGAAGCAAATCATGGATCAGAATCTGTATGCAAGTGCATACCTTACATTCCCCAAGTTCTTCCCTAGTATGTAGAATACCTCTTAGGTGTATGATGAAAACTGGACTCTTCATTGATACGTGATATAAAGACACCCACTTATGTATGTTTTATGATTTCCTCCATCCATATGTATAACATACCGCCTTTAAATTCTTCATGTCTTGGATTAAGTAGGGGTTAAGTCCAAAAGCTTTGCATACCAGCCCAGGAGGTGACTTTGTTAAGCTCTGTGAAGTAGTCATTCATTTGCTGTCATAGCTCAGATGATGGCTCAATCAGTAGAACCTAATTGACACCAATTCTTCTGTCTTGATGCCATTTTATGGCACATTATCTGCAATTTATCTGGGTTTTGAAACTAGTTTCCAGATCAGTGCCAGAGAAATGTCAATTGCAGGAGGCATCACATTAAGGAACACAAGTAAAAGTTAATTTCTTGCAAATTTCGAGTGACTAAGGTTAGCCTCAGACCCGTCTTGGTCACTAAGGTGGTGACCTGGAGAAGAAGGAGGAAGGCCAAGGTACCTGAAGACTTTTCCTGTAGTAATGTTTGGGAGCTGAACAGGTTCTCGATGTCAGTGACTGAAATAATGACTCAGGTCTAGTGTTTGAGGTTAGATATAGGTACTGTTTCAAGTGTCCCACCCTGATAGTTCCGGAGAGATTGCAGCTTTGCTTTCGCTCTTTGTTGTGCCATCTGTTCATGGGATGTCCTGCTTCTACCTCTGAACCAGGAGGTGAGGTTTAGGAGCTTAGATTTCACGCTAAATGAGGTCTGCCAGCTTTAATATATCACAATGTGGTCCTCTCTCTAAACTGTCTGATTTAATTTCTTTCTCTGCTTTCTAGAACATTTTGAAGCCCACTTGAAGCACGTTTTAGCTTGGCCGACATGCAGGGGCCCCTAGAAAACTGCTGAGTTGCCCCCCACATGGCAAATGAGCAGTGGGTAAGGGATACATCAGTTTATGGCAAAGAGGCACAAGAGAATGATTACAGTCATTAAGGGGCCCTCTGGACCTACGGGGTCGTGGACTGACACGTGCTGGCTGCAGACTTGCAGAGTTGGGGAGCGCACACAAGGAAAAAAAAAGAGACTTCAGTGTTGTGACCTAAAGGACAGGATCTGGACTTTAAGCCCACTCCAACCATTGATGTATGTACAAAGAGGGGAGTGAGGTCCCCTCAGCCCCAAGGGGAAGTCCTTTTGACGTCAAGAAAGAATTCTTGCACGTTGGTCCACTGTTTTGATACCAGTTTGCTGAGGTTGGATTACAGGTGAAGGGAAAATTGGATCTGGAGCAGTGAAGGAAAAGTGCAAAGAGGTATTGCACCACTTCAAAATCAGTCACACTCTGTGTTTTCCTTTACTAATATACAATCCTCTTTTTTTCTTCTTCTTTTCTAAGGGCTCCACAATCTCAATTTGTGACCCTTGAAAGCCTCATTTGTTTTTTTGTTTTTGTGAAAAGGGTTAGAAAAGAAAGAAAGCGAAATGTATGATTGTCGGATAAAGTGATATATTCCTGTCACCATTTTCACTGTGTTTGCTGCATTTTAGGATCTTCTTCATTTAGCATCTTCTTTTCATCTAGTTGCAGAGGCTGACACGCTGAAACTGTATTTACTTACATCCCATAAACCTCCCACAATCCCATCAGAGCCACCAACTAAGAACCCACATCTTTTCCTTAAACTCTGTATGCATCCCAATCCAGATCCCAACTCCACATAGCTCAAGATTCAGGATTCAAGATACAATATGTACAACATGTAGTAAAGTGTACCCCTGAGTCGAACCGTAACTGTGCAATAAAGTTATTAAGATACAGTGAGATACAGTGAGGTAGAGTTCAGTTTGTGTTATAATAAACAGTTGTGGCGTGGTGTCCTGTTTAAGAGTCTTATGGGCTGAGGATAGAAGCTCCTCACGAGCCTTTCTGTTTTGTCCATAATACTTCTGAAGTGTTTTCCTAATTTCAGCAGGTCAAACTGGGGTGAAACGAGTCTTTGATGATCCTGGTTAGCGATCTGGATTACTCTCTCTGGATCAATCTCTGTAGTACCTTACTGTCCTGAACAGAGCTGTTCCGAAACCAGGCGATGTTGTGAGGCGATGTTTTGAGTCAGGACACTTTCTTCAGCACCAGAGTAAAAAGTCCTTAGGATCACTGGAGAGACTCCAAACTTCCTCACCTGTTTTAGGCAGAGATGCTGCCTTTTTGGACTGGACTTGAATGTGTTCAGTCCATGTCAGATCTTCAGAGATGTGAACACCCAGATATTTGAAGCTGTTCACTCTCTCCACTGCAGTCCTGTTGATGTTGAGGGGGGGTGTAGGACAACTGCTGTCTCCCACTGAAGACCCCCACCAGCTCCTTGGTTTTGCTGACATTTATTTGGAAACAGTTCTCCCGACACTACGATGTCAGGTTCTCCACTTCCCCCATGTACACTGTCTCATCGTTGTTGGCCCAGCAAAACTGTGTCATCAGCAAATTTGTTGATGGAATTAGAGCTGTGTGTGGCCACGCAGTCATGGGCATGGAGTGCACAGACCAGAGGACTAAGTACACAGCCTTGTGGAGCTCCTGTGTTGAGTGTGATGGTACTGGAGACACAGCTACCAACTCTCACCACCTGTGGTTTGCCTGTGAGGAAGCGAAAACCCCGGCACACAGGGGGCTGTTCAGTCCCAGGTCCCTCAGCTTGGTGAACAGTCTAAGGAGGTCTGTTGTTTTGAAAGCTGGACTGTAGTCAATGAAAAGCAATTGCACGTAGTTCCCATGTTTCCTGTCCACGTGGCTGAGGGAGGCGTGCAGGACGTGGGAGGTGGCATCCTCCGCTGATCTACTGGAGTTTGTCTTTGGAGCTGGGGATGGATACTGTAATGAAGTCTTTAATGAGTCTCTCAAATGCACTTCATGACAACCGATGTTAGTGCAACAGTCCGGTAATCATTCAGGCTCAAGTTCTTACTGTTCTTTGTTCTCCCACTGCTTCACTACTGGATCAAAACAGCAACTGGCAAGTAGAAGTCGAGCAATTTTAGTGGCTATCAGTCTCAAATGCTTTCATGATATGTATCTTAAGTAAGAAACACCTGCTCATACCTTGATGTTGTCTTGACTTGCTCAATGAAACCTAGAAGCTGATGAACCAAGAGTCAAAAGCATGCAAATCCATAACACATTGCAACATATCTACAAGCACAATAGAAGGGGGATTTGTGGTTCAAGACAAAGAACAGCAATATAAAGCCACCAGTGATAAGACATCTTTGAAATGCTACACCTCACACACACACGCGCGCAATCACACTGCCTATGATATATTGAGGTAGCTTGATGTCTTGCTACCCATGTTATCAGGTTCAGTGTTTCTTCTCTGTGATTGAGAAACAAAATATTGTATATGGATCTGTATATATCTGCGTATATAATTTTAAAATGTATCTAAATAGCACCAAAAAGAGTTTCACTTTTTTGGTACTTATGAGTATAGAAGGCAGTGTTGTGGTGAAGGTACCTGTGACAGAACTGAGTCTGAGATGCGCTCATTGATTGCTAACAAAAACAGAAGCAGGAAAGAACAAATAGATAGCAGAATCAAGAGTTTATATACTGAGGGAGAGAGTTCTATAGTTTGGGAGCCACACTAAAAGATCAACCACCCATTGAAAACAATCAAAATCTGGGGACTTTAAGCAAGCCAGTACAAGACAAGCATAAAGAATGGGTAGGACTACATGAGTAAAGTAGTTCAGTGAGGTATTGGGGGGCAGAACCACAGAGAGCTTTAAAGGTAATGAGAAGGAGCTTAAACTGAATACGATAAGATATGGGTAGCAAGTGAAGTTTGTGAAGAAAGGGGGAGATGTGTTCAGACTTCTTAGTAAAGGTGAGAACACGAGCAGCAGAGTTTTGCACAGACTAAAGCTTAGCAATGGTTGTTGTAGGGAGACCATGAAAAAGAGCATTACAGTAATCAAGACAAGTTATGAAAGCATGAATAAGAGTTTTAGCATCCTTCATAGAAAGAGATGGATGGATGCGCGAGATATTATGAAGATGAAAAAAAATGCACTTTTGACAAAGGTGAAGCTAAGGTGAGGGTCAGATGTGAGAGAAGGGTCAAATAGGACACTCAGATTCCGAACAGAAGGCAAAATGAGAGCGCTATCTATGTTTAGTCTAAAATCAGAGAGCTTAGAATGACAGCCTTGGTGCCAACCAGTAAGAGTTCCGTTTTATCTGCAGTAACCTTAAGAAAATTTGACGTTAACCATGCTTTTAAATCATGAATGCAGGCTGTAAGTGAATGTGTCACAGTGGCAGAATTGGGGGTGGTAAAATAAATTTGAGTATCATCAGTATAACAATTAAAACCGAGCCCATGACATCTAATAATATGACCAAGAGACAGCATGTAAATTATGAAAAGCAAAGGGCCAAGGACAGATGCCTGAGGGACACCTCACTTAATGATAACAGAGGAGGATCTGCTTCTACAGAGAGGTAAGAAGAGAACCAGTACCAGAAAGCCCAAAAGCAGAAAGATGGGAAAGAAGAATGTTATGATGAACAGTATTGCATGCAGAGCTTAGAACCAAGAGGAGAAGAATAGTAAGGGAACCCCTGTCAGCATTAAGTAGAAGCTCTTTAGTGACCTGAAGGAGAGCCATCTCAGTACTATCTAGTGGACGAAAACTGGATTGAACTGGCTCGTAAGTGGTTATTATTCTCTAAGTGGGTTTGTAGCTGAGTTGCCACAACTCTTTCTAAAAGCTTGGAAATGAATGGTAGATTTGAGATGGGTCTGTAGTTATTAAGACTGTCGGGATCCAAGGTACTCTTTTTTAAGGACGGGTGTAACTGTGGCAGTTTTTAAATCAGCAGGAACAACACCAGTAACAAATGAGCAATTAATTAATTGAGAGATGCAGAAATAGAAATTAACAGTAGACATTGTTTAAGAAGCATAGTGTGTGCTGGATCTAACGCAGAGGTAGATGAGCTTACTTTCCTAAGTAAATCTGTGACAGAGTCCGGGCTAGAGACAGAACTCAGAGAATGGTTGTACAGGGCGATTAAGAGGAGAGTCAAGTGACAGAGGGGAGGTTGAGGAGTGAATAATATATATTGAATCAATCTTTTCCTGAAAAAAGTGAAGAAATTCAATTCAGTTCAATTCAATTGTATTTATATAGCGTTTTTTACAACCAAAGTTGTCACAAAGCAGCTTTACAGGGTCCAGGTCCGAGCCCCTAGTGAGCAAGCCAAAGGTGACGATGAAGCACAGAGCACAGTAGAGCCAATGGGAAGAGATGCAGAAGGCTGAAATAGTTTGTTTATAGAGGTGAATAGAATTGTGGGGTTAAATGGTGCCATTGATAACAGAAGTCAGGTGTGAGTGTTAAGGGATGATCAGTATTTCAGCACATGATCAGCATATGCTAAGGAATGCACAGCAAGATCCGATTTTTTGCTAGACGCCTGCCCACGGCTTTTAAAGACCTCATCTCAGGCTAAAAACAAGATGAGGAGTGAGAGGCAGGAACAGCCCTTACCTTAACAGGAGCAAACTCATTTAGTACCCCTGAGATGGAGTGATTATATAGAGACAAGATTTTAACAGGAGAGGAAAAGTTCAGGGAATCAACTAAAGGGGACCAAATTAAGGCAGGAGAGAAAGAAGGCAGGTCAATATTTTTAATGTTTCGATAAGAAATCACAGTTTTAGATGTAGTGTTATTTCAAAGCTAAATGAAAAGGTGGTCTATAACACCTATAGGAGAACCAGTAAGTGCAGCATTACTTAGTCCTGCTGAACAGATTAGTACATGTCTTCACGTATGAGTGAGAAAGACAAGATTAAAACACTCAAGGATATTTATGAACTCAGTAGTCAGTGGAGAGGCAGTATCAACATGAATGTTAAAATCACCAAGCCAAATAACAGTATTAGACAGAGCACAGGCAAAAGTGAGAATTTCCCTAAGATCAGAGAAAAATGAGGACAGGGAAGCCTTGTTAGGTGGTCCGTAAATTAACACAACTGTGAGTGGAGTTTTACAGACAGTTTTGAACACCAGATATGCAAAAGACAGTTCCAGATATTCAAAAGAATGTTCCAGGGCTTTAATTTTCATCCACACAGATATGGAACATACAAAATCCACATAGGACCCAGGTCCGTCAATAAATTCAAGTAATTCATGAGTACCCTAAGTTTCATAAGTGCAAGCATGTTCATTAACTAGCTCTCTAGACGAGCAGGAAACTTAGGAATGCACCTGGCATTAAAGGTTGATTCCAGTTCAGCGTAAGCTCCGCTAGAAACACGCATCAGCAAACCATTCATGGTGGTGCTGTTGACGTTTCTGGCTGAGCCAAATACATGCATGCCACAGTTTTGTGCAGCCCTCTCTTAAATGTATATGCATGAGGAAGAGAAACATATGCACATGACCTATAACCTGTACCTTTACGTGTACAATTTGGCACAAAAGCCTTAGTACGTGGGCTACAGACACATATGCAGAAGAACATGTAGATGCATAGAAGAGATTAGAAAGCTGTCATCAGTGGCTGAAATGGATGTGATTGTATATGACAGATCACTTTACTCCCTCTCTGCTTCCAGGGTGCAAATGTGTGAATGTGTGTATAATTATGGTTATGGTTACGTGCATCTCTCTCATTAGAAACACATCTGAAATGAGGAGCACACAAGTGTGTGGAAAAAGCTACTCAGCATCAAAAAAAAAAACAAATCTGAAACTCAAGAACCTGAATGAAAACAGATGACTGAAAATACCTCAAGTAAAAATTTGTTGCCTATTAAAATTATGCAATTCTATAGTTCACAATTGCAGATTACAGGCTCCTGAATAACTAGGGACATATATTCCAAAGTTTACAAGTGAAAACAATTAGATGCTAATTATGCACTGAAGAATTTTTGATGCAACACTTCCCTCCTTAACTCAAGAGAAAACGTAAAGTGAATTAAATGATAGAGGACAGTGAACTGTGAGACACAAATGATAAGGATGATCTTGGCAGGGATGATCTTAGCATGAACAATTTTGGTTTACTGTTAATTAGCGTTACATAACCTTAAATGGACACTTCAACCAAAATGCCATAATTACAAGGTCATAATTATGGACATTTTTTGTAAAGACAGTCTTCTGGACTCATTCCACAGGTTTTCAACAGGGCTCAGGTCAGGGGGCTGGGATGTTCATATCAAGGGTTTAATTCTGTGGACACTGAACCATTTTTACATGGATTTGAATGTTTTTCCGTAAGATCCAGCCATGACCCAGTTTCAGCTTTTTTATTTCAAATATCCTTCATGGAGTCCATAATGCCTTGTATCCTAACAAGGTTCTTAGGGCCTTTGATGAAGAACAAGTCCAAATCTTTACAGACCATATTTAACTGCGCGGATGAAACATTTTCTATATGTCTTCCTCTTTATGCCAAAGCATTTTGAGTGTTCTTTGCCAATAAGCTCCACTGACTCCAAAATGTTATCATCTTCTGCAAATCTAAAACCATGATCCTTCAATAAATGTTTCCTTTTGTCCACATTGTGCATGAGAGTGAAAACACTTCCTCTTCCAGGCAAGTTCACTATAGCTCTGGTTGTTTTAAGCTTCATATGGATGTGGAGGTGGATGTCTGATTTATGAAGGTCAATGTACTTTTCTTCATTAGTATATTCTGTACATTAACCATTAACGGCAGATGCATTTGATCAAGTAAACTGTCACACGAGACACATTTTGAGCCTGAACAGATGATAAATGTGAAAAACAGCAGCATGCAGGCGTCTGCCATCTGTGGCAACATACACAGCCTAGCAGAATATGTTGACTAAAGGGACGACTCCTTGTTTTTACTCCATCAAGCTCCTTTCAAACATTCGAATGTAGAGCCTCACTGTTTATTTTAATGATCTACATAAATAGCCAAATTGGGGAGGGGGAGGGAGGGCGGTATGCGGTGCTGGTTGTTAGCATGGACAAAATAAATGTTGTAAAGGTGAACAAGTGTGTGCAGTCCTCTATAAGTGTAAAAGACAATGTTGAAAAATATGACCCTGAAGTAGAGGAGTAGGGGGTGGGTGCGTTCACGTGTGTGTTATGTGCGAGCGAGGAGAGGTGAGCTTGGCCCAAAGCAAACACGCTGTTTTACAATGGCCCCCCTTATGGTGGACTGTCAAAGTGTGGTAAGCGAGCCTCAGGAAGCGATTCTCATGTGTCGTTGGGGTTAATTGTGTTTTGGTGTTATCTTTGAAACAGGACCCCCATCACCCACGTACTTGCCAGCTGGAGAAACAAAACAATATGGGACTGTCTCAAAAAAGGGACAGACATTCAGACACACTCATATTCACACATGCCAGTTCTTGAGCAATGCTGGGTGATGTGAGGGCCCTGTCAGATCTCACTGTTTGATGTCTCAGCACTTTTATCAGAGGCTTTGTGGCAGCTCCTCCAGTCCTGGAGTCTAAATCATACTCTGAATATGACAAGGTTGTGCTTGGGGCTGCAGGAAAGAGGCCAGAAAAGAGGGAAGGTGGGGGAGGAAAAGGGAACCTATCCAAAAATCACAGTACAGTGTTTCATCAAAGAGAAAACTGCCTCTTGGAAGAACAGTAAAAACTGTCAAATTTACCAGTTACAAAGGGTGGGCGAGATGGCAAAATTTTCACAATACTTGACATTTCCAGGATATGCAATATGTTTCCCAGTATTTAGTTTGTAAACCACAAATGTTCTCTTGCAGCATTGTAGCCCATATAAGCAGTGATAGGCTAAAAGACATGGTTTGTTGAGTGCTGGAGGAATTTCCAAGAGGGTTCCCTTATTAATATCCCTTCAGAAGAAGCGCTGGATGAACAGGTGTCTAAAAACTTTACGATGCATGAAGGGTAATGTAGTAAGAGATTGATACAAAGCTGTGCTTCAAAAAACTACACTCTATGATGAATATCATTATTTCATTCTAAATGTTATTTGAAATAAGAAATAACCTTTAAATATGTTTAAAATATTTTAAGATGTCTGATGATATTGTGCAGTTCAAACAGCTGTTGTGGAACTTCACAGGTCTCAGAGGAAGCATGTGGTAGCCAACCCCCTTCAAGCTTGGTACTGTCATGTGAAAGGGAAGACCTAGCTCGAGGGTGGAATTAAGAATAGCCCATTTTAGGGGTGGCACAGTGGGTAGGGATGTTACCTAGCAGCAAGAAGGTCCTGGGTTTGATTCCCAGCCGGGATGGCTAAGGGTCCTTTCTATGTGAAATGTGCATGTTCTCCCCATGTCTATGTAGGTGTTTGCCCAGGTGCTCTGGTTTCCTCCCACAGTCTAAAGACATGCCAACTGGAGATGCTGAATTGCCCCCAGGTGTGAATGTGTCTGTGTGTCTGCCCTGTGATGGTCTGGTGACCGGTCCGGGGTGTTTCACCACCTTTTGCCCAGTGACCACTAGGACAGCTCCAGCACCCCTGCAACCCTAGTTAGGATAAAAGGGAAATTGAGGAAAAAGTATCCACAGAAATAAACCATGAGAAATGTGTGTTTTAGATCTGATGAAAACACAGATATTTGAAGCTTGTATAACACATAGTTGATTTTTTACTTTCTTATACTGTAGTATTACAATGAATCATAACTAATTTAAACTCTCATTAATGGATATTTATTGGATCAAGTGTTCAGAGCAAGCGTTTAGATGGTTAGCTATCTTTTTAGCTTGCCAGTCAGCTTAGTTCTAACTAAGAGGGTAAGTCATCTGCCCCTCAGTTTAAACAAACTGTGTTCTTACTTTATCTATCAGTTCTTTCGGGGGCCCATGTTGGCAGCATAACAGTCACAGCACAGTGTTTTAGCTCATTCATACACAATACAGTTGTGGTGAAGTGGTTAAAGGTGTGCATATATTGAGCCTTTTACAATGGCTTTGAACATGGGATAGCCAATCAGATTTTAGAACCAGAACTACCTGTTATAAGTACCTGTTATAAGTCATTATAACTACACCCCTATGGGTCGTTTTTAACCGAATTCCCACGAATAAGTTAAAAAGAAGACAACTTATAAAGTCATTTGTCATTTTATAAAGCAGCAGCTGCTTTTATTTTCTGTGTGCAACTGCATATTCTAATATCCAAAGTTTAAAAGTCTTATGCCTAATGTTATGATTTCCTTTTACACCATCACCACACACACCTCCATACACATGGACAAGAAGCATATTAACTGTAATGAGGGGGTCAGTATGTGGTGTGTTCAGGCAAAAGTCTAAAATTGCTGTCCTTGCGTCTCATATTCCTTTTGCGGAGATATATGGACCTGTGTGGCTTTCCTGGAATCAGAAATTTCCCTCCCAACAATGCCCCTCTACAGCTCCTGTAACATGAGGAGCTAGAATTAGACAGTATCATTGCGTGCATATTTGTGTGAAAATAAACTGTGGATAACACGTGATTCCACTTACTGTAACACGGACATAGTAGAATTAAGTGGCTTTGGAATGTCTTACACCTTGATACGTTTTGACATACCATGGATTTTGTTATGTATGAATTTCACAGTGTAATGCAGTTGGGGAAACACAATGTGGCTTGACCTTTAAACTGCTTCTTACTCAGTTACTTTAAACTCAATTTCTAAATTATTTGGTTAATACCCTGAAATTAATGTTTGAGTAAGTAGAGCCCAATTTGACAGTAAAGTCTGGTGAAACACTACCCAGATGGTCACTAGGAGCTGGATTTGGCTTGACGGCACTTAAAGTGATAGTGGCAAAAAAATCTAATTTAGGCAGTTTTCCATTGTATTTGATCATCCTTGACATGTTTAGTGTCCTATTTTTTTTTTATGTTTAGTTTAACATTAAGGTTAATATAGCTTATAAACACATAAACAGTCAATAGTCACCCAAATCTATTCTATAAATACAGCCCCAAAACTTCTCTCAGCCTGTTCAAACCACATCCAGCTCTTCAGTGAGTTTGTGCAGACTTGACTTCAGTTCATGCTGTAAATGTGGTTTAGGACCATGAATGACTTAAAAACTAAACAAAACTTCATCACTACAGGTTGCTGTTTCCACCAGTCTGCAGCTACACAGCCTTGTACTCAGCAAGCCGCGATGCACTGTGTGTTCTGATGCCTTTCTATGCAACATAAACTTTTTCAGGAGTTTGTACTACAGCAGCTATTCTGTGGGACTGGACCAGACAGGCTAGCCTTCGCTCTGCATGTGCATCAATGAGCCTTGGGCAGCTATGACCCTGCTGCTAGTTCACTCGTTGTCCTTGGACCCCTTTTAATAGGTTTTAACCAAAGCACACTGGGGAACACCCCAAAAGACCTACTGTTTTGGAGATGCTCTGAACCAGGCGTCTAACCATCACAATATGGTCGTTGTCAAAGTCAATCAGATCTTTACGCTTGCACATTTTTCCTGCTTCCAACACAACGACTTCAATAACTCACTGTTCACTTGCTGCCTAATATAACCTACCCCTTGACAGGTGCCATTGTAACAAGTTATTCACTTCACCTGTCAGTGCTTTTAATGTTGTGGCTGATCGGAGTATATATATTGGAAGTTGGCTGTTATTAATCAATGGATATTGATCTGTCTTTCAGGAGCTGATTATATTGCCAGCTGGCAGTTTCTCCCAGATCATGGTTCTTACATAAAACTGCAAAGTTTTATGATAAAAATCAATTTAGCCCATAGTGATCATTAGGTCTAGAAGGTCCTGAGGAACTTTTTGTGTTTAATTACATATTGGTTACATTTTGAGGTTCTGATAGATGATGAATGTTCCACTGTGGTCGTATAAGTTAATGAGTCCTTTTTGACCTGTTAGTTTTGTACTTATAGAATTTGTTTTTAGGAAGGTTTTTGTCTTTATTATACTTGAGGCATCATATCACCAAAGTAACCCCACAGTTTACCTGAGTATGGTTCTGACTGCTATACCCATCTCTGTTTCTGTAGTTACAGAACTGAAGAATTTAAGTGTGCACCCACATACCGGGCCCTTAGAGGGATCAACACAATGAAAGAACATACATTTGACTGTCTCTTTAAGACTCCACAAACTTGTGGCGAGATGAGAAATTTTCCTAGAACACTTTTGTCTTCTGTTACAGTTTGATTTATGTGTTTGCACTCCAAGGACTATCTCGCATGCTTTGCAGATGCATCATTTGAAAAGTTGCTGGCATTGGGAGTGCTGTGAATTGAGGCAAAATGGTTTGCTAAATGATGTGATTACCAAAACATGTAAATAAAAATGGTGAGTTGGGGTTGGCTTCCTCCACACAGAAATTCTTAGATGGTGTCGAGTCTGCACGTGAGTTCCTTCTCCAACCCCTGATTCAAACTCTGTTGACCTTTCCATGCTCCACTTTTGAAGGAATCTGTGGCGAGGCACAAATCCCATTCAACCTAATGAAAAGTTAGGAACTACACACTTTTTAAATTTAGAGTATGTAAATATAATACACTCAGGATAGATTGGGTGTACTTTTTGTCACACAATTAAGGTTTTTATCATATTCCCATACAAGAAAGAAGACTGCAGAAGCATCGTAACTTGCCAACTTTCTGAGTTCATCTTCAGTTTTAATCATTAGAAGTTCATGGAACCGGAAGCATTGCAATGTTATTAGCTTTAACTTAGAGAGTTATGTTTATTGGTAAGATTTTATTTGCACCCTACTACATAACAACGACATGAACATGCTATAAACATGCCATGACAGATTATGTCCTTTAATGTCACAGTGATGTGTTATATTAATGGTCAGCTTTCCTACCAATTTTCTTACCGGTGCACTAAAATGTATTTGCTTTGCTGAGTTTGACATAATGGATAAAATAAACCATGCAATATAAATATGCCATAAATTTCGCACAGGCCATGTTTTATGTTTTCACTCTTCTCCAATATGTTAAATTCAGCAAATAAACAGTTATTGCATTTTAAGGTAGAGCACTGTGTTCTATATTTTCAGTTTAAAAATAAACAAAACATGAAATTTGACCAGGGGCACGCAAACTTTTGCATACATCTATAACCTAAACCAGTGCTGTAGAACAGGCAGAAATGATTTATCACAAAGTCTCTGTGAAATAAGATGAACTGCTCCAAAATAAATTGCATTTATGGGTGGAGCACGGATAGGCCAGGCCTCGAGTCTGCTAACTCCATCCCAGCCTCCACTTAGAGAGGCTGACGTTTAATGTGCGCAGTGCAAGTGCCACTCAGGGGGGATTCATTTGGAACATGTGTCAGGGAGGGAATCTAATGGTGCTTCAACTTTAACAAACTTTGCCAGGAATTAAGGAAGGAGTTATGTAGGAGTGAAGTGGCCTCGGTTTTTTCTTCTTTGGAGATGGAGAAAGCAGGCCATTTTTGAACATTCCCCACTGTACAGTTACGTCTCCAGATACTGAGGCTTCATCCCCCATGAGAGAATTATGGCCGCCCCACTTTGTGCTTATCTAGTGGTTTATGGAAGTCCAGCGAGTACAGGCCAAGTGAGGCTCAACCGCACACACTGTATACCACCATAACCCGGCGCAGCCCGCCAAATGACGTCAGGCACGTCAAGGCTGAAGGCTCCAACAAAGGATAAGGCACGTTCGCCGGGCTGTTCTCGCAGGAGCATCTTTCATCATTTGTCGTCTTCTCCAAGCCTCCAAGATCTCTCTGCTTTTCTTTCCCCCTTCCTCTGGTTTCTCCAGTCGGCCCACTGCTGGCTTTTCTCTCAGCCCTGCTGACGTCCAAAGCTCTCGACGTGCGAGAGAGGCTCTTACTCTTCAGCCGGGCCATTCATCATCAACACGAGAACGCTTACATAATACTATTTACACACGGAGAAACTGCAGGCTTATGTCATCGCCCTCAGATTACCACAACAGAGAGAGGAAGTATGATGAAAGAGGAGACTGCCTCTACTGTCCTCTTTTAAGTGCACCCTTCCTAAATCAGCGTGCCATGTCAACTAACCTCATAAACAGTTCTGGGGCGGACAATTCATTTCACTATATATCAGAGTTAAGAGACAGTCCTGCACTTCGTCAGGCTTCTGATAGTAACCTGCGGAAATAAAATGTAACTGCGTGGATTTAAAGTCTTGTCTTTTTAACATTGTTACAGGTTTGGGATCGGCCCTGCAACGTTCGCATTGTGTGGATAAGGATTAACAAAAACTGCATTTGATTTAAAGAAATTATTTTTGTGCGACACACACAAAGTTCCCATACTTGACCTTGTCGAGGAGGTCGTGAATTGATAATAAGACTCCATTTACCATGATCCTTTGCTATTTGTTCCCGCTAAAAAAATTCTGGAACCTATTCGTGTTCCTCTAAATAAGATAGAAAAGTTTCCAGCCAATCAGGGATTTAATTGGGTTTGGTAGCTCTCGCAGAGAGTCGAGAGAGTGCGAAAAGGAGAAAGTTGAAAGGAGAATAGAGAAAGAAGTTACCCGCGGTGTGTGTGATTTGGATTTTATTACAGTTCGAAGCTAGAAAATGTCTGGAGACATAGTACTTCTGTATAGGGCCAAATATTAGGGTGTATAGCAAAAAAACAAAGTAACGTATGGCCCCAAAGAGATTCATTATATAAGAGGTTGACATTTTAGATTGAGAGGATGAATATTTTTGTGTGCTGTTTATCAGAATTTTTGTGACCTTTTAGACCAAGTTCAGCTACTCTTTGGTAAATGGTTGTGTTAATACAAATGTGATGTAATATTGACCGCATTCTCATTTTTTCCAGTTGTTGTTACTGACTGTTGTTGCTTGAAGTGTTGCAGTCATCCCTGTCTGGTAACTGATAACTGATCACCGTCATTTTACCATTTGCATCACAGAAGTGTGTGGGTCTGATTTGGGTTAATGGCTTATTAGTAATCTGATTGTATAACATTAAAGAAAGAGGTAACTACTGCACATACTGTCCTATTGGGACATATGTAGGAATTTGGAATTGTTTATTTAATAAATAAATGTAATCTGTGTTTAAGTCTCCAAACATAGCTGTTCGCTACACTTTATTTGGATTGTGTGACAATATACTGCAATTTTCTGGGGAAGTACATAGTATACTGCAAAGTCGTGAGTAAAGCATTTCCACAGTGGAGGCACTTTTAAAGGTAGACAGAAAATCCAGTCAGCTCAACATTGACGGCTGGGAACCCAGGTTCCTGTTTATCAGCACTCTGTGATAAATTTGTTCTCTAGTTTCACATCAGGCATTTTTTTTTGCATTTTTTTTTCAATAACAGTGTTATTAATCAAAGTTCAACTTTAAAGGCCCTCACTTTTTCCTGTTTTGGATTCACTATTTTTTGATGTTAGAAAAACTCGTTTCCATATTTCCACTTATTCAGATTACAGCAGTTTATCCATGTCCTGCAAGCTTAGAATGAATGTTTCAGCTTTGACTTCTTTTTTGAAGGCACAACTCAGGACAGGCAATCAGAAGCAGCCTCATTCACATAGATCTGTCTTAAAGGTACAGTAACAAAAAAAAACAACCTTTAAATCCAGGTATGGACAGGATGGCAAATGTACGGTCATAAATCCATAATAGTCTTAAGTGGGCCTTATGAAGAAAAGTATATGGGTCCTTATTATTATTATACTATTAGGAGACAAAACAACATGCCCTTGCAGGCTATGGCAGAATATTGGCTTTTACAGTGTTAATCTGCTCATTCAGGAAGTGTGGAATGACTGGAAATGCACTGCGTAATTCAGCCTCTTTAGTCATTCAGTCACTTGCTGTCAGTTACTGTTACATGTTACTGCTTAACTCAGACCCATTGTGCTGTGAATGAGTAGTCATTTACTGACCTAAAAAGAAACGTGTATACTGCATGTAGGAGATCCCCTTTTCATTTCACACAGTTTTAACCTTTGGAACTAATCAGATCCACCTGCAGAGCTGATTTTATCTTCCAGTAAAAATAGCAAAACTGTAAGAGAGCATAGAAGAAAATGAGGACTCTGAGTCCATACCACTTCCAGAAACAGGTGGTTGTTTTATGGCCAAACCATGTACTTGCTGAGTCCCGTGGCAGTTAGGCCGCAACCCCATCTTAAGTAAATATGTTAGAAAGATATACAGCTCCTTCAGGGGTTATGCAACCAAACATTTGGAAGAACTCTCAAATGGATACCATAGCCGCTTCGATGCAGAGCAAAAGAAGCACATTAGCAAGTTCTCTTCTTTATTCTACCAAATAGGAATTTAACCGAGTCCAGCAAAATTTGATAGGACATCTTGTAATGAAACAAGATGCAGAAGGTTCAGGAGACTATAATGGAAGATGATTTGAAGCTGGCAAAGTGGTTCATAGAGGGCTGATTCAAGAGGGCTTTTGAGCTATAAAGCCATCTACAGTTCAGTGCATAAGAATTGGATGGTGGCATTATAAGCTTAATTGTTAACTGTTAGCTTTAATTTGGATCTCAGAGCAGCTGTGCCCTGCAGAGTTTTAGATAAAGACTTCAGACTGCTCTCACTTGCTGCCCAACCCAGTCCCATCATGGAATCAGATTATAGGACCACAAAAGAGCCTGTCAAATTCAGAGGCAGATGAGACAAAGATAAACTTGAATGATGGAAAAATGAAGGTGTGGAATAAAAAAATAACAGAAAACAAACTGGTCATGATTCAAGCGCTCTACTGAGCCAACAGCTCACTTTCAAGCAAATGCTGTAGCAGGACAAAGACCTCAAACATACTGCTAAAGCAACTGTCTTGCCAAAAATTGTAATTCACATTACCTGAACCCCTCTTGACCTGAAGTTTACATTTCAGTATGCCTCTGATTTCTGAAGTGGTGATCTCATGACCAATAATTGTATTAAATATTTGCAAACAGACAGTTACAATATAATCAGTTAAACTCTTAAAATCCCTGGTTTATTAAATCCTAAGCCACATTATTTAGTAATTATATGGACTCTGATGTAAACTGAGTGTGTCATGATTACCTGAACCTTGCAGGCCTTGGCCATCTAAGGGGTTAACAGCTCCCATAAATGACCAAGTTCATAATTTTACATATTTAAAAATTAATCAAACATATAAAACACCTTTTGGTGTCCAGTTAAATGTATAAATGTATATTGTATTATAGCATTCAAGTTATTATTATCTATAAAATAAAACGTTTGAATGGTAGCACTGTATCCTCGTCCTGGCAATCACCTGTCACCGAACACCCAGAACAATGTGAACTGAAATAGGCTGACATCACAGACCACTGATCAGACATGTGCGCAAGTCTCCCCCTTCTCTTTGCTCGCTCTCTTTCTTTATTGCTATCCCACCGTGTTAAATTGTGCTTGTCCTTTCCTGGCTTTCGCTCTTTTGCGGATGGAAATATGACCCACTCTAAAAAAGGGAGCATCATGGCCATTAGGACAGAGTGATCAGATTTCTGTCTTGTCCAGAACTGCGAGTCTTCCCAGCTGATGAGAAGATGCTGTGATTTTTCCGTGGTGGGAAAAAGACTTACTATTCCTACTGAGATGGGGGAAGAAACGTGAATTTTAGAATGTATTAATTGCTTACCCTTGGAAGGCATTTTACTGCAATGTATCAGATGATACTATTGAAACAACTAAAGATTAAAACACCACTTTCCACAGTATTATGTATTAAAAATGAAAACAGTCCCAACCCACGCTGTTGACAGAATTTAGCACCGAAGTCCACAAGGCTCAAGCTTGTGAGAAAACGGATGTGTGGAACAAAAAAACAACAAATCAGTTCAGTACTGAGCTATAGCAGCAAGACACAGTGCAAGAACAGTACGTTATAGGATGCTGATCCAGAACATTGGGGAAAGCATTGATTGATAAATACATTTCTTAAAATGGAATTGAAATGTAATTTTGAATAACTGATTAGGCTCTATTATGATGTCATTTTTTGTATTATTCCATTCCATTTGACAACTTTAAAGTCATGATATTATAGTATTTGTCATCGGTGTTACTGGTAATGGTAACAGGACACTATTATATCAACTGGCACAGCCAGTTATAGCAGTTCATGACAGCATATGTCATCTTCTATAACAACTTTACAGGCAAATTTTGTCAGTGTCATATAGCTGAGATCACATATTTGTTACACAGTAACTTACCCATCACTGTCATTACAAATATCAAGATATAATTGCAACTTTGGGTGACGCTCGTCCAGATTGGGTCAGACTAAATATGGTGGTCTTACGTCAGGTTTAGACTCTGTAAACGTTCTAGAAAGCGGGATTGTGTTTATAACCCCAAGCATTAAGTGAAAATTAGAGTTGCTTGTAGAGAATGTTTTTGTTTTCTTCATGACTCACCACTCGTTTCTCCTCAGACGCACCATGTACGTCATCTCATGCGCAGAGCCAACTACTGCAACTCATGGAGCATGTTTGCTTTCGTTCATTCATACACTAAGAAAAAACCCTGCATGCATGAATTTCTTTTGTAATTACAGCATCTGGAAAGCGAGCAGCTTAGGGGAAGAAAGTTACTCGTGGGAATTTCTTCAGAGTGGGTGACTCTGGCACTGCAAATGTTCTCTTCCATGGTGGGACAGCCTGAGTAGTTTACGACCCATGACTAAGGCTGGTTTCCCAGAGACTCTTCCTGCTAAGAAACCTTTTTTTTTGGTGGAGGGGGGAAGTTACTCATTACACAGTAATAATGGAACTGGTAAAGAAGGGAGGTGTTTTTTCAGTATTCTGCTCTTAAACTTCTGAAGGCTGAAAGGTCAGTGCTTAGGTAGCATCTCCTATCGTAGACATTTTTATTTTATTTTATTTTATTTTATTTTATTTATTTATTTATTTATTTATTTATTTTTTTGTCCTGTCCGGCATTTTTGGCAATCAGAATGGTGGTCTGAATGCTTGTTTTGCCAAACACATTTTGCTTT
>JBBPCZ010000089.1:19422184-19435000 GCA_037974445.1 Brycinus macrolepidotus | reverse complement strand
CTGATGAATCACATTTTCTTTTATATCATGTGAACAGTCATGTGTGTGTGTGTGTGTGTGTGTGTGTGTGTGTGTGTTTGTGTGTGTGTGTGATGCTTACCTGGGGAAGAGATGGCACCAGGATGCACTATGGGAAGAAGCGAGCCCACAGAGGCAGTGTGATGCTCTGAGCAATGTTCTGCTGGGAAACCTTGGGTCTTGGCATTTATATGGATGTTACTTTTACCACTTATCTAAATATTATTGCTGACCAAGCACACCCCTATATGGCAACAGTATTCCCTAATGAAAATGGTCTCTTTCAGTAGAATAATGCATATTGCCACACTGCAAACATTGTTCAGATTTCAAGGAATTACTCTGTCCTTCAAATTGACCAGATCCTCCATTTACACTACATAAAGGATCTGCTGATAATGTGACGGTGCCAGATACCACAGCAAGCTTTCAGAGGTCCTGTGTAGCCCATGCCATGATGATAAATGGAAGATAACACTTAATGTATGCAAAGACACTAAAGACATAAATGGACTGTTGTGATTCTTATATTTGTATTAATAAAAAAAATCAAGACTGCCTCAGTAAGCTATATAATAATGAAATAAAAATATGACAAAGAAACCAATCTAAGATTCTGCGGCTATTCTATATGCACACAGACACACACACACCTTGCGAATGGCTTTGCAATCTGAGAACATCAAACATAACACCTACACACCTACACTAGAGTCCCATAGAAGCTCACGTGCACATGAACCATCTTTTCCTGACTCAGGATAACCAGAATTTGACACAAGTTACTTTCCAGGCCTTGATTCTCAATAAAATCTATGTTTTTCAGTCATTTATTTCACGCCTACATTCCCACAGTGACACTTCCTCCTGTGCGTCGGTCAACTGGTAATCTCCACTTCACCACCAGTGCTGTGGTAACTCTGTTTCCTCCAGCCCCAGAGGAAAGGGAACTTCTGGGAAGTGTACAGTAATACAAGGATAGCAGCATCAGGGATAAGGCTGGGCTGGGCTGGGGTGGCTTGGGGTTGGACTATGTGGTGTGTAAGACCTCTGCCCCAGGGAATCGTGAGCCCCTCCACAGAGCAGACTTCCTTCCTGCAGGAAACTTTGCACACCCCCTCTCTCCCTGGCCACTAATGACCCAAGCAGGCCTGGATCAGACCCAGGAACTTCAAGAAGGACAGCAGGCCAACACTGCAGCAATGTAGCATACCAACCAGGGATAGACAGAGATGAAAAACCGGACCTGTACTTTTGTTAAGACCAGTCCATCTCACTATGTCAGATACCACCCCTCTTTGTATTGACTGTTAGTATAGGCTCATTAATCACTTTAATTAGACCAAAACAAGTCTAATCAAGTGGGTTTATTTAAAAGAGAGGGGCTCCAGTGTCATGATACCTTTATTCCTTTATGATACCATTCAATGATCACCGGTTAAAGGGAACAGACAGACCAGTAAAGGTCTGTGATGGTCCCTTGAGTGGGTTTCTGTATGACCTAGTTTCCCATTTAGGCCTCAAGTCTGTATGTATGTACTGTATGGATATGTAGCCTAATATGTATATATATATATAGTATGGATAAAATACTTGGCTATTCTATGAAATTCTATTCAGTGCTAAAGAAAGGATTTATTTATTAGCACTTTAGTAAGTTATGAAACCAGTGAAGGCCTTACTGGGTGATTTTCGTCTAGACAAATGAGTATTTACATCTCAGAGCTTATTTGATCCAGATGTACTGTGTATAAGCAAGATATAATATATGGCCTTGATCGGTCTCAGAGTTGAATTCCCAGCTGAGAATTTTGGACAAGTGGTCAAACAAAATCAAGAGAAACTGCACTGATGCATACAAAGTCTGAGGTTGTTCAATATGGGAATTACAGAGACTCATGCACCAAAAGAAGGTCAAGACACACTTTGGTTTGGCTGGCAGAGGGAAGAGCATGTCCTAGATTCATCAGACAGCACATCTCATGGCTTTATCCCTTACGTTCTTCGTTTTTGGCTCATGTGAATCGCCACAGGTTTCCCCTCAGTGTTCCAGAGCAGTCTGATGAATCTATTTGTCTGTTGCATGGAAGTTGTCCTAAATGCAAAGAAAGTCTGTCAGTTTCAGTGATCATTTCACCAAATTATCATAAAGTTACAAAAATAACAGCACTAAATTGTTACTAAATAACAACAAAATACCACAAGTTATCTTTGAATTTAATGCATAAATAAATAGACCAAATGTTAGTTCCCCAGCAACAGGAGCAGTATCTTATTACAGTATTCATGAGGTTCCTCACCTGGCATGAGATTAGTACACAGTGTAGCGCTGTGGCTGAGAAGGTTCAGCCATACTATGAGGCCCCCGAAGGAGTCATCATTTCTTATTTTGGAAGAAAAGTTAAAGGATTATTTTGTAGATTCCTTTTTCTCTGTTCCAGTCATAAGCACTGAATTAGGCGGTTCCACCTTATTAAGCTCTAATGGCCATTCGATTTACCTCATGGAGGTCATGACTACTATGGCCAAGCATATTAAAATTCCCTAAGTGGTGCATGCTTGATCTGGAGAGCTACATCTGTTTCAACTAACTCGCATCCGTAACCAAACAGCGCAAAAAGGTGAAAACAGATCTACGGCCCGTGTAAATGGCCATTCAACCTTTTAAAACAACACCAAAAGGTCAAGAATCTCTGACCATGCTGTGATGTTCTCCCTGTTTAGTTCACCAGTTACTACACCCTTGTGCCAAAGCAAATGCCAGCATTTTCCAGCTTCACTGTGTTGTGGAACAGGCCTATGGTATCGTTCACACTTAAGGGTTAAATTAAAACTTTAAGCTGTTCTTAACCTGAAAATGTTCTGCCAGTTAATTTGTTGAAATTTTATAACTTCAGAATGATATCTTAGAAAAATAAAGAAACAAGCACACATGGACACACACACACACACACACACACACACACACACACACACACACACACACACAAAAGCACTCTTACGTTAACTTTACGTGCCTTTAGTGATGGATGTCTAAAACTGGTTGTTTTCATTTTGGTTTCGTTGCCATATTTTTACAAATTAAGCCACAGCACCTACAATGTAGAACCACCCACAACGTAAAAAGAGGTTTAGGCTTTTCAAGAGGTTAACAAGCTACCCTGGTGTAAAAAGTGTTTCTTTCCAATGATTGCCCTTGATCATGAGCATTTTAGGTAAAATGCAGAAAAGCAATTCTAGAGTGAAAAGTGATAGTGATCATTCGGTCATACACCACCACACACAGTGTGAACTGCACAAAATTCTTCCTCTGCCTTTAACCCATTCACCAAGTGAGGCAGCGGGCAGCCAGGAACACAGCACCCGGGGAGCAGTAGATGGGGACAGTACCTTGCTCAGGGTACCTCAGAGGTGCCTAGTGGTCTTGGGAATCAAACCCATGACTTCCTGATCGCAGGGCAAATGCCCTAACCACTAGGCTACCAGCTGCCCCAGAATACTGAACAAAGACATTTTTAGCTACCCAGTGGTGATCTTGTGGTCATTTCAAAAATTGTCCTCAAAAAATTAAGATCGCCCTCACTTGGAAACCAGGCCTTGCACAGACTACCAGAGCTGTGAAGAAAATGTAAAAAAAAAAAAAACTTATTTTATGCCAGTGACAATTCTTCTTGCATCCTCACACCTCCATGTTCTACGTAAATTATCAGTGATTTTCAAAATCATAGCCTTCACAAAGCTGTAGGTTGCCTTTGGTCATATACTGTCACTGCTCCACGCCAGTTCTGCGATGGCACAAAGAACAACTTTTTTGTTTTCAACAGCAACATATAAATGCAGCATTACCCTGCTCCACTGCTTTTGCAGATTGTGGGAACTTTGCCATCAGATTATGGGAGATTGTGGTGGGCACTATTTACATAGCTAGTAAGTAATAGGGTCAAAGGTATTATGGAAGGTATGGTGAAGCAGACTAGTTGGCTGGGTTGCGGTCGCCATCCTCACTTTAGTGATGTCTTTGGGACATAATGCATTCTAAGTGCACCCCAAACCCCTCTCCTGCCCACACACACCCACACCCACACACACACACACACATGCACACCCAAAGACGAAATTCTGGCTATACCACTGTCTTACAGAATCACATCTCCAGAACATCAGAGTTCAGTGCCTGAACATTAGCAGACCTGGAGCGGTGAACCTCCAAAAAAGCACAGGGACTGGCATCAGTGTTCAATCAAAAGGCTTACTGAAAGGGAAAAAAAGTCTATGTAATGTGAGAGGTAAACAGAACTAATTCTGCTTTGTGGGACATCTGTGGGAAAGAAAGGATGCACGAAGAGTTAACCTACTTAACGTTACCTCAGAGGAACTGTTCCTTTTAAGGGAAGTTAATGATGCAGGCTGTTTTACATCCTTGACTACCACTCCCTGCAGTCACACTTGCTAAGGCTGAATCACTGGGGTGTTGCTTGCTTCCTGTTCTTGACGCATCTGTCATTTCCTTCCTCTAAAGGTTCCCAAGTTGGCACTTCCTGGTTTGCCTTTTTTACTTTTAATCCGGTACAATTGGTCACGCCCATTCCAGGAACGATGCGGAAAGGCCCATCAGCCAAGGCCCATATGCAGTTGTTTTCATGCGTATTACAAGCCAGCATGTGTGTTGCAAAATGACGGGGCTTTCCTGCCTTGAAAGGTCTGGAGGGGGAGTAGGGGAACTGGTGTGTGTGGGGGTGTGTGCATGTGTGTGTGAGAAAAATACTGTGATGTCATCAAACTGCAGGGTCAGGAGTAAGGCAATAAGAGGAAGAGGGAGGAAACCACTGTGCCATTTGGTCCAGTTTCCTGTAAGAAATCATAAACTAGTCAGATCTTGTTCCTTTCAGTGCAGTATTCCAGTATTATGATCCTGCTTTCTGTGCAGATATTTGACTCTCAGAGTGAAAGACTGGATTAGGTGGGGACCATCCCGAAATGTGCAAGTAAAACTAGTCAACTTCCAGTGATTGTACTTTTTGGCATTTTAACCTTTTCAGGTTAAAGGTTGCAGGTTAAAGCACAAAAGTGCAGTTTATGCTGCGGGGAGGTTGGGGGAGACCTCTGGTCTTCTTTTTCCATTTGAAATGATGTGTGTAAAATAAAGATATTCATGTAATCCCAAAACTTTGCTTATTGACAAGTCAGAAGCTCCTATGCTAAAAGATGTCTTCTGTTAAGTCTCTTGTCTCTGATCCCACAGCGTGACTCAAGAAAAGGTGCAGACATTTGAGACTTTAAACAGAGCAGCAAGCTGATGCTGGCAGAGCCGTTGAGGAAATGCATGGCGACTGCCCGATGACGTTCAGACCCTGGCCTTTTAACATCATTATCTTACCAGTAAATGATGTCATCTTGAGGACTACAGCCCAGAGGGTAACCTGAGACTTCATACAGGTCCCACTGAAAGCAAAGCACTTATACTTGATCCCCAAAATGTCATTCACTGCAGTTAAAATACTGTTTTTCTGCAGCCTCAGCACTGCTCCCACCCATCACCATAAACCTGGATTGTGCCCCCTGAGGATACATCTGCAATAAATGAGTTGTGGAACATCAAACATGGACCCAAAAGCAAATCTGAACTAAGAGTCCACCCACATTAAGGGTCTGTTAGATTGAGTAGCCAGCATCCCCCATATGCTCACAGCTTCTGGTCAAATATGCTAAAGTGCTCTTTGAGAATTCGGAATGAGCCTCTAGCGTGAAGTAATTCAAAACTACCTAATAACATGAGCAGACTTGACAGAAGCCATGGCAGATTACAGTTCGAGTCATTATTCTGCAAAATGTGGTTGTGCAAGTGTTAGGAAACAAGTAATCGAAGGGAGTACGGGCAAATCTTCAAAGCTTACGCGCAACAAAATCACCTGTGTCAAATTAGCACTTGCAGTATAGGCTTGAGAACAGAGGTAACTACTGTTTTCAGATGTACGCTGCAGGTGTTAATTCAGCACTGGTGGTTAGCCTGTGTAGCGCTGAGGCTGGGGCCTGGGCAAGCTTTCCTGAGAGCTGTTGCCCTGACCTCCACGTACTCCTGCTTGATGGTTCCCTTATGCTTGTGCGTGTGTACACTGAAGGAAAACCTGGCTCTCTTCCCCTGAGACAACCCAAAAGATGCTTCCATCTCCTGGATTTCAGATGAGGAGAGCAGCTGTGCTATTAGCTTCCTTTTTGGCTTGCAGAATGTCTCTTAAATGCCCCCTCCTCCACTGCTACGTATAATACCTATATTAAATCTGGAGCCAAAGGGTGGTAGATGGTCACTTGAACAGTTCTTTAATGTACTGATTCCAATGTGAATTCTAGTTTTTGTGTTAATCATCTTCTGACCATATTGGCGCCTGTTTTCCTACGTATCTGTCATTTTGTATCATGCCCACCTATCGCTGTGGGGTTTGGCCTCAGAAAGGCTTCCTGTTGCACTTGTAAGAGGTGGAGGGAGATGAGAGACAGGGATGGGATGGGATGGGAAGTGGGTGATTTTAGCATTGGAGCCAGGGTCTTTTCCTTCCTGTGGTTTTATGGCCTACTTAGCGGTGGCTCACTTTCATCTGTGCGGGGTAGATATCTCTGACAGATCTGCCCACGATATTGCACTGGCCTTGGGGAAGTCCAGGCCACTCATGTCTTCTGTCCAGACTGAACCAGATGGCCTATCCTGGGTGGGCCCTAGGAGATGTACATTTCTACAATACAAAGCTCCTACAGCATTTATTAAGGGCATTTATGAATGATCTGTAGTCATCTGTGTTATTATCTTATTCAAATAATTTAAAAATGCTAATTAGACCTGCACCGGTTTTGGTTAGCTACACAATACATGTCTTTTTGTCTTCAGATTTTTTAGGTTAACATATCTGGGAGTTGATTTCCTGGAGAAATTTGGTTTAATCTTGGATGAAACTCCAATGCCAGGTGGGATTCATAATTGTAAATCCTTTATATTCTTGGCTAAGGTTTAAACTGCACATGAGAAACTAGCTCTATGAGTTACATCTATGTATGCAGTCAGCTCAAAGGACTGTTACTCCTTATGTTGCCTTAATATTACTCTTAATTCCGACTGCATACACAGCACTATGAGTTATGGTTGTATATGCAGTCAGTACTAGAGTAGTATTAGGGCAGCATATGGAGTTATAGTCCTGTGAGCTGACTGGGAGCATGAGGACATGATACCATCTCAGCAAAGCAGATGTGGGAGTGGTTTCACTGACAAGAGATGGGAGGAAGAATGAGAAAAGGTGGAGGGAGAGGGGGTTGCCATGTGCTGGTGCAAACATTGTGTCATGTTTGGCTGACGAAGAGGTCTGGGCCTGACGAAGAGGTCTGGGGTACCACAAGAATAAAACCTCAGCCCTACAACACGAAGAGGGCACAATTAACGGTGACGACATTGGCCTCACAGATAAAAAACATGCTTGCCCAGAGGTTGTTGTGGTGAAACACCAGGCACGAGGAGGATTAGGGGATATGCAGTTAAAAATGACTGGAACAATATCAACCTGTAAAGAGAGGTATAGTTTAACTAAGGGATAGTTTCCACTTAAGAACAGAACTACAGAGCTTGCACAGGTGTCAATTAACAGATCTGTGAAAAGAGTAACCACAGCTTTTGTTAAAGCCCATTTAAAACTGTTTATTTATTGGGCTTATTCCTTAAAAGTGGTGGACAAAAGGTAAAGTCTTATACTTGAGTAAAAGTATATTCTTGGACCATTATTTCTATTTGAGGTAAAGTAAAAAATAGCTTACATTAAAATGGACTAGTTTTAAAAATAAAAGTTCTGTGAGTTATTATAGTTATTCCGTTAGATTTTTTTAATGAATGTTTTCCATTTATTTGTGTGGCTACAGACGCGGTGTGTTGGCTGACATTCCCGGCTATAGCTAGCTTTATATGAGTGCAACAGATTAAACAAAACACAGCTAAAAAGGCTGTGCATTATGACTTTGTTTCAGTCTGAAAATGCAACACCTTCTTTTGGAGATTTTGAAATACCCACCTGAAAATTGTTCATTGTAATAACAATAACTTGGATTTATATAGGGTTTTGGTGCTGAGATACAACTGTGTCTCAGCAGCATACCAACGGAAGCTAAGTAATAAAAAGAAGAGGTCCTAGCACAGAACCTTGAAGCAGACCTTGCTTGATTGGAGCAGGGTGGGGAGCATGAGTCTCTGCAGGTGGCATAATGTGTCCTGTTAGTGAAGTATGACTGAAACCAGGAGAGCGCTGCACCATTGAGGCCAACATATACACATAGATGGTTGAGGAAGATGGAATCGGAAACTGTATCAAAGGCTGCTGAGAGGTCCAGGGGAATGAGGATGCTGACGTGACCAGAGTCTGCAGCAACGAGGAGGTTGTTAGTGATCTTGATGAGGACAGTCTCAGTGTTGTGATGTGCTCTGAAGCTAGATTGGAGGGGTTCAAAGAGTTTATGTTGGGACATGTGTTGCTGAAGCTGGCCAGCAACTGCTCTTTCCAGGACTGAGGAAATCGGGGAGGATAAGAAGGTTGGAAATTGGGCGATAGTTACTGAGGTCGCCAGGGTCCAAAACAGGCTTTTTGAGAATGGGATATTTTGCAGATATTTTAAGGACTGAGGGCAACAGGCCGGACTCCAAGGATGAGTTAATGATGTCAGGGTTGTGGGCATGGGATCCGGCCGACAGGCAGAGGTCTTGGTTTTAATGACCAGTTCGGTGACTTGAGAAGTGTGCATTTGGGAGAAGGTGGAAAGGCAGTGGTGATGCAGGAATGCAAAAGGCAGCAGGACATCCTGAAGATGAGGGTTGGTGTGTTGGTGAATTGAATCCATTTTAGCCTGGATGAAATCTAGGAACTAAGAGCAGAGGTCAAGGGCATCAGAGTGGTGGGGGACTTCAAGGGGTTGAAGTGACTGGTATATGGTAGAAAAGAGCATGCTGAGGTGGGTTTGCTGGTCACCAATGAGTGTGTAATAATATTGCGCTTAGACCTTGGACAGCTGCTTTATAAGCACTCATGTGGTCTTTAAAGGATTCACAGTGGGCAGTGAGGCCAGATCTTTGATTGAGCCTTACCAGGAGTCAGCCAATAGAGCGTAGGTCACTGGTGAACCAAGGGGCAGGGCAGGAAAAGGTCCTGGATTTTAGGCGGGCCATGGAATCAAGACGGAATTGTAATGGGCGACTAGACCATCCACTGCATGTTCATGGGGGTCTGAGGCCAAGCAGGTCCCAATGATGTTGGCGAGCGCTGCTGTAATAACAGATTTGATGTTCCTATAAGTAATGATGCTTGTGGCATGCTGCAAGGGCAGGGCAACAGGAACAGAGAAGAAAATGGCCTAATGATCAGAAATGGCTAGGTCAATGCACTGCAGGTGTGATGGAGTTATACCAGTGGAACCAAGTCCAGTATGTGACCTCTGGCATGTGTGGCATCTTTGACATGCAGAGAGATGTTAAAATAGAGACAAAAATTAAGCAGTGAAAGGGCAAGAGTCCACATGGATATTGAAGTCCCCAAGAAGGAGTGTGGAATTAGACATTGAGCAGACAGCTCAGACATGAAGGCACTTTTAGGGGTTGGTAAGCCAGAAGTGTGAAAACCACACATTCAAAAGAGGTGACATTAGGTACTAGGAGCTCTTTGACCAGGGTGCCAACACGGTGTGTAAAGGCAAGCCCACCACCATGGCTAGAAGAGCGAGGCTCCTGCATATACACGTAGCCTGGAGGAGTGGCCTGGTTGAGTGTAAGAAAGTCCTGTTGATTTTCTCATGTCTCTGTTAAACAAACAAAATCAATATTCCTATCCACGATAGTGTCATGAATAAGTAATGCTTTGTTATTGAGAGATTGGGTATTCAATAACATAAACATTCCAGGCTGCTTGTACCCACTAGGACAAGCCATGTAGGAGAAGCCACACTATTAACACAGAGCAGTGGCCTCAGGTTGACAGAATAGCGATGAGATTCGGTGTGATGACGTAGTTTCAGTGAGACAGGGTGCAGAGTAGATAGAACAGCTGAGATATCAGGCTCTGTGTAAACAAACTACCGTCGGGAGCCCTGGTGCACGTAACAGGGGTGATGCATGAGTCAGAGAGATTTAATGACAACCAGGCATCCTGGCATAGTGTGACAGCAAGTTCAGAAGTTCCTATCTGGAATATCTAATACCCACCATGTTGATAACGGAGAGGTGCCAGCAAGCTAGCTGGCTGGCTGCTGGAGTCACACAGCAAAGGACAAGTACTCACCCATAGACTGCCTTAAAAGGCTGTAGTAGAGCCTATGCAGAATATCCAAAAAAAACCCAAATCTGCAATTCGGTAATAATTGGAGAGGAAGTTATCAGAGAGATAGTCAGCATTAAGGCCACGGAAGATCACAGACAGGCAGTCTGCTGACAGCAGGACGCCATAGTGAAAACATGGTGGTATACACATGCCAGTGTAACATACAGTTAGTATTTCACATTTTCATGTGAAAAACACTAAGCGACATTGTTCATTGAAGACTCATTGGAGTTCATTGGAGTGAGAATGAGTAGTGTGAGAAGATGAGTGAAAAACGCCAGCGTCCTCCCAACATTTTGGTGTACAGACATTCAAGATGTCCTTTTGGACAGGCTGGTCAGAGGGCCATACACCAGGCATGTCCAATCCTATCCATAAAGGGTCGTGTGGTTTCAGGTTTTTATTTCTACAAAGCAGGAGCTCACATGTTCAACTGAGGTGATAAAACAAGTAGAATCAGGTGAACTCCTGTTTGTTTTGAAAGAAAACCCTCAGTGCCACCGGCCCTTTGCCGATCAGATACAACCCTGACGTAAGGCCTTCTGACCGGCTCCTGAATGCCTATCCAAAGGGACGTCTTGCATGACTGCACAATGAACAAGTTTCAGTTGGAATCAACCAATCATATATTGATTTGATGGAGTTTTGTAAAACAAAAAGGAGAAAAGAACTCACTATAGGCCTCCTGGAAGTCCTTCATACATCATTGACTGTAAATATGAGGGATGGTCTAACCAAGTCTAACCAATTTTCAGTCAGAAATGGAATACAGCAGTGGCAGCTCAAAAAATGCATAAGAACTGCCTTTTAGACATTTGATGCCTGGGTGCAACTTGAATGCCCAAAAATGTTCACAAACTTGTGCTAACATACTACTAGAAATCCCATATTGGTGATTGGTGATTGGTGATATAGCATTAATAAAGAGCCTAAAATATTAGCATTGATAAAGAGCCTAGCTTAAACTGTCTTGATTTTACATAGTTTTAGTCCAGTTCCCTCTCACTTCAGGGAAATGACTGACAACAAAAGTAGTTTACCTTGAAATGTAGTGGAATATAAGTAAAAATTCTCTAAAAACAGGAGTACTTTCATTACTGTGAGCTGTTTCAGGAAGGTTTGAATGTGTTGGACAAAACCCAGGGCAATGTAAGATCAACTCCAAACAGAAACTGCACAGCAACTCCACTGTATTACTGGGAAAATCCACTGAAAATCCCTGAAAAAGCTTGACCTATGGCTTATGTCTGAACACAGACACTCTGCCTTCCGCATCAGCTGCAACGATGGACAGCAACCAAGTCCAGCTGGAAGCTTCAGGGGTCATGTATTGTGGGTGACTTGAATGTTTCTTTGTAGGGAAAAAGATCTACCATGCTAAGTCAAGAGAAAAACAGACAGAGGGTCAGCTTACTGGGCCTAAAACTCTCAGCTCACATGGAAAATGGTCAAAATGCTGATGGAAATGTGCTGCTATTTGTGTAGCTCAGTTGTGTACTGCGGGTGAGTCAGACTGTTGCATAGTTTTCCAGTATTGACATAGCTTTCTGAAAAGCCATGGGGTGATTAAATTAAGATTAATCTTCAACAATAAAAGATGACAGCTTGTTTTTAACATCACGCTGAGCAAAACAAAAGCTAATTCTCATCAACTGTCACTGTTCATGTCCTTAGTCATATTAAGCGCAATCCATTGTGCCATAATTCAAAAGATAAAATCCTCTGTTTCTCTGTAATCTTTGACTTGATGTGTAGTGACTTTTGAGCACCTATGAATGCCTTCTGATGTCTGTTGATGTCACTGTGTACCAGGGATAGGGAAAAAAAAAATATTTTAAGCAACAATAAGATTTTAGATTGTTTGTTTCCCACCAGACTGATAAAAACAGTGCATGGAAGAGTAGATAGCCAGAGCCAGTTTACATTCTCTGCCAGAGTGAATTTACAAACAGCTCCATCCCATCATGAGCTCTGCAAGACTGGCCGTCCACATGATGTAAACATGATCCATCAGGCCAGGCCACCTAATTCCATTGCTCCATGGTCCAGTTCTGATACTCACATGCCCACTGTTGGTACTTTTGGCAGTGAGTTGGGGTCAGCATGGGCACTCTCTGAAGCTATGTTCTGACACCTTGGTGAACTGTTTCAGAAATTGGTGTTACAGCAGCTCTTCTGTGGGATCAGACCAGACAGACCATGGACCACTCTTCTTAGACACTGACAACTGCATGTTGGTAACACCCCACCTTTTGTAGATGCTCTGATCCAGTATTCTAGGCGTCACAATTTGGGGTTTTGTCAAAGTCACTCAGATACGTATGCCCATCTTTCCTGCTTCCAACGCATCAACATGATCCATGTCTGTCACTCCATTGTGTACCTGTATATATATCCACAGTGTTCTCACATATATTTATGTATCCACTCTGTACATATAATCATACATATACCCATTGTA
>JBBPCZ010000089.1:19409054-19422084 GCA_037974445.1 Brycinus macrolepidotus | reverse complement strand
AAAAGGAAAAAAAAAAAAGGACACTAATGGGGAGAAACAAAAAAACATGAGGCTTTTTCTTCACCTGAGACACATCTGGCCGGATTCAGCCTTTTTTTTTTTTTTTTTTACGTAAAACTCGATTTTCACGTGTGACGTGCGGTTCGTTGTGCGAAACGCGTTCGTTCTGCAAGTCACGCGCGCGGTCGCGGCGGCGTTCGTTCTGTGAGGCGTTCGTTAAGCGGGATACCACTGTATCTTATGGTTTTGTTTTTATGGTTAATAATAATACATTTGGCCACAGAACAAAACTGCTGATCTGATTCTAAGTACAGACCATGTTTTAGTTTTTACTGCACTTTATATCAACAGTTTTGTACAAAGAGGTTTTATGCAAACTTGTATTCAAGCTATTGTTTTCGACCTCCGGGAGACCAATTACAAAATTACAGAATTCCAGCATGGTTATTCACACCCAAAAGCTGGCAATCTGCATTATATTAATATAATTTTTTTTTAGTTTGAAATAAAATGTAATGAATATGCATCCCAATAAGAGCAATTTTACTATCCCAATAGTCACACTTCACTTTGTCTGCCTGTTAGGCCATAAAGTAGGAGTATCTAACGAAGTGGCCAAACTTCATTTTGGCCACTTCATTAGATAAGGGACTATAACATAAGGAAACGTTTAACAAAATAGGTCCGTACCATTCCATTTCCTGACAAATGGTCCAGTGAGGATTCTCATAAAGCCAGCGAGACACACCACCTCCACTCCAAACTCTTCCAGGACGCGATCTATTGTGCTATCAAATTCAGCCCGACTCCCATACAGCTTATGGTCCACCACCTAACGGGTTGGAGCGAGCAAAAACATTAGAATAATGCAAGCAGAGAATTTAACAGTTGTTCTCTGTGACATTTACAGCTTTAACTCTGTCTTCAACTATACATGACTGATCCCAAAATTAATATTTACCTAGAGAGTTTTATTTCTAGATGATCTAGACTTTTCAGTTATTTACTCAGCTCTCCAGTAACTGAAATGTCAGCACATACACTCAGTGTAATAGTCACTTTGCATATAAAATAAAAAGGATTGCTACAAAGTCAATTTTGAGTATGAAAAGAGTTTAAAAAAAAAAAAAAAAAAAAAAAACCCCTGAAACTTTGAATTGGGAGGGAGTCTGATAGCTTTCTTTATCAGTGAAAATGCAGTCCACTATCTGCCACTGGAATATTTAGAAACTGGGAGGGTAGGTGCCACTCCAGACCCCGCAAAGCTATGTCTCAGACAAAGAGAGACTCACTGAAAAACGCATAATAGCCAATTCATCAAATAATGGTTAATTATTACAAGAATAATATAAAACTAACTTGTGACTCAAACTGAAAGCTGTAAAAGACCCAAGCTTTGGAAGATTACAGCACTGCATAAGCTCAGTGTCTGATTTGTGCATTCCAAACTTGAGTGACAGGCCTATAGAACAAACAAAATATTGGCATGTAAGTCTAAATCAGAGAGTTAACTACTGAGAGGACAGTACCCGTGTTTGAATGCCTGCCATAGAGGCTCTCTTCAGGCCCAGCACCCCTGGACGGTTTGAGATGACCACCACAATCTCAGCAGAGCTTGACGACTTCTTGGTCTGCTCTATCAGGGCCTGCAGGTTGGTTCCTGCCTCACACACAGACAAAAATATATTTATTCTCACACTTATTAACTAGTTTTTTTGCTAGTCATTATTATTACTACTATTTATTTGTATTTTAATTATTATAAATCTAATAGAACATCAATTTACACTGTAAACACTTAAAGGTTTACTTGAAGGTGAAGCAATGTCAAGTTATATATATATAAACAAACTTTTTTTTTACTTAAATCTTCAATCAAGTTCATGAATTTTTCAAAAGTTAACATTTCTGAGTAATATTATCTGCAATTTACATGTTTCTGAAACCTTCAATTGGGTAAAAATAAGGAAATCTGCTTAAACCTTTTTAAGGTTTAAGTGTAGGCATACACTGCATCTATTAGACACAGTTTAGTCAAATAGGCGTAATCCGAGTCTGACTTGGATTTAGTCCTGACTCGGGTGATTTTTTTTATACAGAGATTACAGCTAATGCACAAAATATCATATTAGCAGTTTCACCTAAAATGATGAGAAAATGAGAGACTCCGGACTGTTTCCTGCTGACACTCACCAGTCCCAGATATGAGCACAGCTACCTTGGTCCTCTTGCGGGAATTGGAATCTGTCTGAGAAGCTCCGTTCTGCAGGACGCTGGTGTCAGGGCTGGGATTTGGCCCCGCTCTCAGACTGTGCTCCAGGTTTCTGACCACCACAGCCTCTCCTCCTATTAAGTAAAAACAACTCTTAAAAACAAAACATGTCCATGTTCGAAGTGATGCCATAGAAAGGCCACTTTTCGTTCCCTAAAGGAACTTTCAACGGAAGATTCTTTAAAAGAACCGTTTTAGTAAAAAAAAAATCCGAAATAACTTTTTAAAAGTTCAGAGAACCTTTACATAACGAAAGGGTTTTTTACCAACTAAAGCTAGGAAAACTTTTGAACGGTGTATTACGACATAAATGGACATTCGATCCTCAGAATTATCCATAAAGCATATAAGTAAAAGCCTGTACAGAAACAGCTCTATTAAAACATCTCTCAAGCAGTCCTCTTACCACTTCAGCCTAAACAGTTAAATGATTGCTTCCCTTCCTGTAAACCATAGAACCTGCAGTTATGATGTCATAAAATGTAATATGTAATATATCGTCGCTCTCAACTCGTATCTCCGAAACGCTCACAAGATGAACCCATGACCTTATGATGTAAGTTAAAGTAAAAAGATGTTTTTTGCGATTTATTTCTGACCTTTTCTGTTGGTGTATTTGTACTGTATTTGTAATGTATTTGTACTGTGAACTGGCATTACTTTCCCAGGGTATGCTCACCAGGCATTTTGTGTGCGAGTGAGCCCACAATCCACGCCTCCTCCTGAGCCTGCAGCTGTCTCAGGACCCTCTGGGCGTCCTGCTTACCCACCACCAGCACTGCTCCCAGCCCACAGTTAAAAACTCGCGCCATTTCGTCCTCTGAGAGACCGCCTTCTTTGTGGAGCCAGGAAAACACGGGAGGAATTCTCCAACGCATGGCATCTGAAAACAGAGCATGTCATTAACTGTCTTTGGCATCAAAAGCCAGGGAGCTCAGGCTTCTGTCCTGAAGGGTCACTGTGTGTACTACCTGCTAAAGAAGATCTTGAAAATTAGCCACTACATTTTGTGTTTGCACACAAATTATTGTTGATCGTTTTATGTCAGTACCTAATATTACCTAGATATTTTACTACTAACTTTAATAGAACAAAAAGATCATGATAGGTCTAAATCCGAATGTACACCTTGAACCACACCATTAAAAACTAGTGGCACTATTCCGCAGTCTGTACGCATCTTACCCAGATCTACAGCCAGTTCTTTGGGTAGAACTCGAGGAATGTTCTCCAGGAGACCGCCCCCTGTAATGTGGGCGTAGGCTTTCACTGCACCGCTGCGCAGGATTGGCTGGAGAAGGCGGCTGTAGATTTTCGTTGGCGTGAGCAGTGCCTCACCTGCAAAATAAAAGTGATCGGGACCTCACAAATCCAAATTTGAACCCGAATCTAGTCATCAGCTTGAGAAATTAAAGATGAAAAAATATTTACAAATAAATTCACTCAAATTATGATCATAAGAGAATAAATAGATGCAGACACCCCAGACTACCCTACTCATAAGGTCGTACCCATGGTTTGTCCAGGTTGTCCAAAGGGAGCAGGAGAGCTGTACTGGAGGCCAGCCCGCTCCAGGACTTTGCGCACCAGGCTAAAACCGTTGCTGTGCACCCCTGAAGAGGCCACACCAATCAGAAGGTCTCCCTCTTGAATGTCACCTAGCCTAGGTAGTAGGGACCCCCGCTCTACTGCCCCCACACAGAATCCGGCCAGGTCATACTCTCCTGGGGCGTACACTCCTGGCATCTCAGCCGTCTCGCCACCTGAACATGCACGAATGTATTTAAGCAACAATTGTGCAAAACAATCCGAATTTTCCAACTTCTTTAGTTTTGCACTGGAACATGGAGGCTACTGTAGCTAACAAGCTTATGTACACCAACTGGCATTGTGCAAAGTGCATGCTTAATTTATCACAAATTGCTTTGAGCTGTTATACAAAATAGGTAAGCTTGTGTGGATTCTGTCTCTGTTTGAAATACTGTTACCTCTAAACACCAACAGCATACTGTTTAAAAAAAACAAAACAAAACAAAAGACAATTACATGATAGAGTCTGAAACGGCACAGTCTATTGGAACTACTTCACTGTTTTTTTTTTTGTTGTTTTCAAAGACTCAAATGTGTTATTTCTTCAAGCTGTTTACTTGATCGTCTCCATATCTAAAACACAGAACGACAGTGACACTCACCTAATAATGCACATCCTGCCATCTGACACGCCTCTGCAATTCCACCAATCACAGATGAGGCCACGCCCACATCCAGACGCCCACAGGAGAAATAGTCCAAGAAGAAAAGAGGCTCCGCCCCTTGGGCCAGGACATCATTGACACACATTGCCACCAGATCCTGGCCGAGAGTGCTGTGGATGTTGCAAGCTTGCGCGATCTAAATGGAGGTGGACATGAAAGAGATACAAGTGCCACTGACTGATATTCAACAGTGCTCCAGTTAAAGTAATGTGAGTTATGAGGATTTTCCCATAAAACAGAATGTTACCTTTAGTTTGGTACCAACTCCATCGGTTCCAGCTACAAGGATGGGGTCAACGAATCCAGCAGCTTTTAGGTCAAAGAGTCCAGCAAAGCCACCAAGCTCAGCATTGCAGCCTGAAGAAAATAACACCATATACATGAACAAAATGAATAATAAGTGTAATAATAAATGACTGTAAAACCTGTGATGAAGGTGGAAATGAAACTTTTATTTTGGAATAACAATAAGATATGGAATAACTTGCCACAATGAAATCCCTGGTCTTTTCAGGCTCATAGTCTTTTTTTTTTTTTTTAATCAGGTCTTAATGTGAGTTTGTGAGTTTAAATATTTTTGTAATTGACCTCAAAAGCAGTTTTCAGCCAGTCTCTTATCGATAATCTTAACAACTGGAATGTTAGGTAAAAAGCTGGCTGAGGAAATGACAAGAACGTGTAAGGGGGAGTTCAGATTATGCTTTTTCAAAAGACGTGTTTTTAAAAAAGGCGTGTTTAAAAATTAGTATGATGTGCTTTTTAGGAGGCTGGTTTTCGACCTTTTTCGACGGACAAGTAGCTAAACGCAAAGCAGCGATTTGAGAGAATGTGGAAAGAGTGTGATGAACTTTTTTTCCCCCCAATAAAATGTTGAAAAAAAGAGAAAATCACTAACATAGTTACTGTACTCACTCACTGTAAATCTCAGGGAAAATAAAATGTTTAAAATAAAATTCAAAATGTCTTGCAATGTTTGTGCCAGTCTAACCCAGTGGGAGGTTTGTTGTCATTGACACTGGTCAAATCAGTGATCTTCCTGTCACTGACCACATTATTAAATACGACTAGTAAATCCTAGTAAACACTGCTATGCTGATTTAGACGTAGGCCGTGTAATTATCATCTCCTCACACGTAGCCAAGGTACCAGTACAGAACAATATATGCAACGTTTTTATTTCATGCACCTGTAAGTCATAATTCCAGCAGATTTGTGCAGACTGGGCAAAAAAAAACCAGGACAGTTTTGTGTTAAAAATATACAATCCAAATTATGTACAGCAGGAGAAACGGCCCAAAAACATGGATCGCTTGACTACAGTGCCACCATCAGGATGGCTGGGCTAAGCTTGTGTGCCTGAGTAGTGGGAGAGTTTCATATTTGTACAACTTGTGCTTTGGTCTGGCCTAGTTGTTTTAAAGAAGAGGATGAGGTGTGGGAAAAGGAGAAGGAGAATAAAACAAAAGGCTTCTCCTAGTAATCAGAAAAATCCTAATGATTTCAATGGTTTCAACACCTTGGACACTTGAACCCCTTATTAATCCCAGAATGAGCAAATGATTTTAAGAAGCAAATGCAATTTACCTGATCGATATAAGGGCAAATCTTGTCATTTTTAAGACAGGTACCTGAACGAGAGGTGGCCTTGGCCAGAGGTTTGATAACGTCCACCAGCTTGTTCCCTGCAGCTATGTCCACTCCACTGTCCTTATAAGTCAATCCTCTGTGAAATGGACACATGTGGGCAAGAGTCAGTGCACTCTTAGTTCTTGATGAAAAAGTGTAAGCAAGAGGTTTTGCAAAAGCTTATTTATTAGAAAAAAAAAGGGAAAAAAAAAAAACATGTACAAAGCACACAGTGTGTCCAAGTCAAATTTGCTCCCATTATTTCCAACTTTCTGAGGCACTCTTACAATAGTGTCCCTGACTTACAGTGTACCGGATGAAATTATGAAATATTGTACATGCACACACACACACACATACACACAACTCACCAACTTATCCATATTAATCCCAGCCCTCATAAACTGAAATTATTAGCACTGCAAAAAATATTATCTTGGCAAGATGACTTGCTTTTAAGTCATTTAGGCATTTTAGAAGCTTTTAAGTACAAATTTACATCAAACTTATCGAGGGAAATTTTGCTGTGTTGGCCAATAATTTTGCTTGGTCTTGGAAATAATGCTTAATTGAAGGTAACTTACCTGCCAGTGAAATATGTCCAATGTCTTGCTGATAATGACGATAAAATAAGCAAAAAGAATTTCAACTACAAAAAGCTTAATCCTTCTTCTCAATCTTATATTTTTATTTATCGCATGATGTAAAATCTTAGATAAACTGTGTAAATTATGTAAAATGTACATGCTTTCACTTGCCAAGGTACTATCTGCAGTGTAATTACTGTTATTGTGGACACCTGTGCCAGTCTAACCCAGTGAGAGGTTTGTTGTCATTGACACTGGTCAAATCAGTGATCTTCCTGTCCGTGACATCGTTATTAAACGTGACTAGAAAATCCTAGTAAACACTTCTATGCTGATTTAAACGTAGGCCGTGTAATTATCAACTCCTCACACACCTGGTGCGGGTGAGGTAAGCGATGGCACGGTGGCCGATATCTCGACGGTACACAGCGTTGGGGAAGCCCACCGCAGCCACGCCCTGATTGGCACTGTGCAAGGCACCCTCCAGAGTGGGCCGAACCGCAGTCACTGTTAGGACACGTCCGCCGTTGGTCACAACTCCGCCCCCTTCCTTCGGTGCAGTGCCAGCATGGAACACCTGAAGCCCCATCTCTGTGACCTGAGACAGACCTGCAGAAATGGGGATTCTATCAGGGATCTGAAATTCAAATCTAAGAAATTCATTTGAACCAAGAGTGCCCAGTGTCAAATCCTGGAGGGCCAGTGTTCAGCAGTTTTCCAGTTCAAACACACCTGATTCATTGATTAGTAACATGAGTTAGTTACAGGTTAAGTGAGCTACTTTTTGAGCAAGGGGGGGGGAAAAAAAACCAAAAAAAAAAAAACAAAACTTTGACACACTGGTACTGGATACACACTGGACCTGAGGCAAAAACAAAAAAAAAACAGCATAAAACTGGAACTAGATACTTCAACCACACTGATAAAATGAAAAACAAAAACAACAACAAAAAAAATAGCACAAAATGGGGCCTGTGCAAAAGACATGATGTGTATATTTTTTACACACACATTTTTACGGTGAGTTTGGTGAATTTGTAGATTGAATATGTTTGGCTAAAAATACTGTTCAGACTTTAAACTGAGCCTTTAGGAAACCATGATAAAACCATGAAAATTTCTGGCCATATCATCCAGCCATACATTTACAGACACACTTGCAGAGTAGAATACCTGTGATCTCAACGCCCTTCTTATAGGCTCCAGGATAGCCTTCGCTAGCCATGACCACAGTAACTGCAGCACTACTGTCCAGCCACACAGGAGGATTGGAGGCCAGTTTAGCCTGCAGCGTGTTCTTCAGGACCTCATACAGGTCGCTCTTCAGCAGAGGCAGCAGCACCTGAGAATGAAAGTAAAACAAGGCAAGAGGGTGGATATTGTCTCATTTCAACCATCTACACAGTACAGAGAACAAAACAATGTTTCTCCAGGACCATGGTGCAACACGAAGAACAAAACCCCAAACACCACAAGATTACACAAGTACAGGACTACCCAGAGTGCAAAAATGCCAAAAGTAACTCAGAAAGCAAATGGGCATTACCCATTATGCTTATTGGTCAATAACGATGCATTTAAGTATCAGTTACTTGCATCTTGCATGACTACTTATACTCTAAGAAATAACACTGAAATGTGAAGCACGTATACTTATACAACACTGAAATAACACTGAAATACAGGGCCAGCCAATTTAATTGTATGCTGTATATTTATAGCTATTTTTAAAAAGTGCCCTATAATATGGCTGATATACAAATGCTGCTCTTAACTATCCATGGGCAAAAATGCAAAAATATCACAATACCTGACATTTCGCAGTACGTATCACAATATGTAATCTGGTATATATAAGGAAAAAAATGGCACATTTAAAAACTGTATAGAATCTATGTCAGCTTTTATGTCAGTGTCAGGATCCCCATTACAAGCCTTTTAAATACATGAAATTTTAGCAGATGATTACTTGCCAAATCAAGTACTGCTTAACGGTTTTCTTTTTTTGTTCTCATCTATTAAAGTGCAAGTAGTCAAACTGGCTGATCAGTTATCTTGCTTCCTAACTGTTGATACTTTAATAGCTTCCAAATGAAGACAGACACAGCTCCAGCTCAAATAAACAAACATCACTCATTGCTGCCCTGTAAATGTATTACAGCAACACCAGAAATGAGACTTTTTGTTGTTTTCATGAGACCTGCAACATGCCTCAATAAGAGTTTTGCCTTCTTTTATTTACATGCACTGGGATGTAAATGGGATATAAACATATGACCGTGGGAAAGAGGGAAATATGTTTTTGCAAAAAAAAAAAAAAACAATCATTCAAATGCAAAACGAGGGTTAAGCCTGTCAGTGAATTATGTGATGTGTAAACACCATTAATGCAGACCTGACACTCGGGATCACCAAAGCGGCAGTTGAACTCCAGCACCTTCAGCCCCTGCTTAGTCAACATCAGCCCTGCATAGAGCACACCTGGGGGGACAGGGGTTCAAAGGTCATTGAACAGCTGTTCAAACAAACATTATCAAATGGATTCGATTATGAAATGTTATTTAATTGCCCCTTACACAAATATAAAATCTTAAATATGTGGAACAGAAGATGGGATACACAAGTGCAAATCACTTACCCACATAAGGTATACCATCTTCTTTCATGCCATCCACAGTCTTCTGCAGAACAGTGGTTCTGATCTGTTCAAGCAGCTCCTCAGACACCTACACACACACAGAGACACACACACAGAGACACACACACAGAGACACACACACAGAGACACACACACAGAGACACACACACACACAGTATTGTTATCAGCTGAAACATCTCCTCAGATACTATTCAATACTTCAAAGGTCAATAAGGTTTAAAAAACGCTGAACTACAACATTACAGAAGCAGGAAGGCCTGTTTACCTGTGGGGTGGGACAGTAGGCCCCCATTCCCCCCGTGTTTGGACCTTGGTCTCCATCAAGTAGCCTCTTATGATCCTGTGCAGGGGGCATGGCAGCCACTGTGGACCCATCACTGAAACACAAACACTAACAGGAACACAGAGGGGCTATATTATGACCTGAATATGTATGTGTGTGTATGTGTGTGTGTAAGAAAAGGCACTCACAGAGACTTCCTCTCCCTCAAGCACTTCTTCCACCACCACAGTGTCACCAGCAGCTCCGAATGCCTTGTCCTACAATATCAGGCGTTTAAAACAAAAAGAACACTGTTAAACATCAGTACAAAATATAACTTCTTTTTAAGCAAGCGGTTTACTGATAAACAAATAAATCGTTTCTTTTAAAAGCTAAACACAAGAAAGAATTTATCAGGCATACTGTTCTGTTAATGGAGTTTCTCTCTTCGTTCTACAGACAATTACAGAACAGAACTACCGGATGTGCAGAAGATAACTGCCTTGTTTTAGCGTGGGCAGCAAAGGAAAACTGTAGTAGTAGTAGTTTAGGTGTAATGCCATATCAACAACAATGGTTATCTCATGGCAAAAAAGTATATTAAACAACATAAATTATTTGAAAACAAGAGACTTAAGTGAACAAATACATAAACAAACAACAAACAAATAAATAAACGATCTAAAAAGGAAAACTGTAAGATATTACAAGAACTCGCTGACCTTCATGATGTCCAGGATTGCCCGGCAGGCCTCATCCTTATCCTTGGCTACGATAACTCCTTTCCCTGCAGCCAGACCGCTGGCTTTCACCACCAGAGCTGGGAAATCCGCTCTGCACAAAGGTTTGACATGTTTTAGGTGCATATTTAGCTTTTTCACTAATCCTCACTGCTTGAATATGTTTCCAATTGACAGGGTCAGACCTGACTGACAACAGAGTTTTAGAACACTTTATTATTCATTGCACTTTACAGCTCTGTGCACTTAAATGTCTGCTGACCTCTGCTGGGGCTGCTGTGCCATATCAAGCCATGGAATGTGTTTGTGCAAAGTAACAGTACATTTAGGAGGCATCCCTACAATTTTTAATCATTTTATTTTTATCCCAGAGGTCCACTAATGATGTTGTTTTACATACTGAGAAGAGTCTGCATTCATTATCCAACCTCTCTTTAAACCTAGCAGTGGGAAATGTATTTGAACAGCAGCTGGAGTTAAAATCGATAGGATAGGAATAAAGTCTCACAAACCCTTCAAAGAGTCTGATGTACAGGGGTGCCTGCTGCTGGTGGCTAAACAGCATTCAGCCTGATCACCTCCCCCCCCCACACACACACACAGAAGTGTGTGGTTTCATAAGTGTGGTAAGCACGGTTACTCCAGTGGTTTTGGAATAGTTTGTGGAATGTTACTACGTTTTTGTTGAACCCTTAATATGTTTATTATTGAACCATTGAACCACCCATCACTCCTACCTATACATGACAAAAGCACAGGTAGCTCAGAGACCCTCAGAGACCCTCAGAGACCCTCCCCTACTACACAGTTTCACCTGGAAATGCAGGTGTACTCTGAAATCGGTAATACAACAGCACTGACTGATTATACAGGACAATAGTAAACATATTCAATGCAATATGCACTCATTTTTGGCCGAAATGATTTTCAAACACTAAAGAAGCTTTTTACTCTCCATGTTTCTCTATAATGTAAACAGTTTATCTAGTCACAACTGTGTATTCAGGAGAGCTTTTAAATGAAACCAAATCCAATCACTGTACATTTGTGATTTCATGATGGACTGAATTGTTTCTTGAAGGCATGCTCTGCTAGCTGCATGCTAAGTTGCCTGAAGACAGTCAGAGATCAGCCTTGTTCAGTGAATTCAGTGACACTAAAGACCACATGACAGTCACTTCTTTCTAATTATTGCTAAACTCACCACAGCATTCCAGCCCTCTCTCTCAAGCTCTTACCCTCGAACGTAGCTGCAGGCCTCCTGAGGGTCAGTAAAGGAACTCCAGCGGGCCGTGGGGATGCCGTGACGGTCCATGAAGCTTTTGGAGAAACTTTTACTGGCCTCCAGCTGAGCCGCTTTAGCTGAGGGCCCGAAGCATGGCACGCCTGCTGCCGTCAGGTCATCCACAACACCTGTAACAGAAAGTTCTCACTCTCATTACACCTCAGCAATAATTTCTTGTAGGTACTCGTTGAACTCTAGGCCTTGTCGAACAATGTGATGATAATCAAAATCATGTTTCTTTATTCAGTGCAGCTTTATTATTTGGAGCAAAATCATTAAATCATGTTCATAAATTCACAATACACTGAACTGATATGCCGCGTCGAATCACTATGACAATTATTAATGTTTAAAAAATGAACAGTAAAGTGTGACTTGATTTTAAAATTTTACTGAATGAAAACTTGAACTATGCTTCTTAAATAAGGATGCCGGAAAACTTTCCTTGTGTGATGCTGCACAAGAAGCACTTTTGGTTAAAAGAACCATTTGAGATGAGTGAATGTAAAGAACCTTTACAAAGTTTACAGAACCTCCATATAATGTAAAGATTAAGCAAAGAACCATCACTTTATATGAAGGTTCTTTTTACATTTAAAAAGCCCTTCATAGTCACACTAGGGAACTAAAATGGTTCTTATATGGGCTGAATGAACAATTTATGGCACGCTTCATATTTCTTTAATAAAGTATGAGACACGGTACTGCTGGGGCGCTCTGGCCCACAGATCAGCTCAGGTGTTCTAGATCAGGGTTGGAGCCAAACACTACGGGATGGCAGAGATCCAGGACCAGGATTGGGCACCCTTGCTCTACTGTATGTACTTTGCTATTACAAGACACAAGTGCCTTAATAGAGCACCAGTGTCGAATGTGAACTTGGTTCAGATATCGGAATTACAATCAGAGAAAAAGTGCTTCACTGTTTTAATGAGCAAATCAGCTTCTCTCTAATGTTATACCTCCTCATGTTTAAGAATGTCTTATGGTTTTTGTGAATCACAAAGACTATTGCAGCAGTCTAAAGGCTGTACAGCCCACCATATGAGAAGCCCCCACATAATGCAATACAAATTTCAAATTGGGCCTTTGCTATGCCCGTTACTACTCAGTAGTTTTTTCCTCACCTGCTGCTAATGGAACCTCTGGGCCGACCACCACAAGTCCCACATTATGATCTTTGCAGTACTGAGCCAGGATGGTGTGATTACTCACACTAACAGCTGAGAGAGAGAGAGAGAGAGAGAGAGAATTAAGTACAACAATGACTAGGGATGGGAATCGAAACCCGGTTCCGATTTAGAACCGGTTCTAATTTTGCGAAGCACCGGAATCGTTCACCTC
>JBBPCZ010000089.1:19397200-19407735 GCA_037974445.1 Brycinus macrolepidotus | reverse complement strand
CATATTAAAGTCTATGTATTTGAATGCAGTGTCATTAAAGTCCCTGTTGGTGGAATGGTCAGGCGTCCCAATACTTTAATCTAAGTTGTGTATGTACAGGAGACGGCAGGTAAAAGCTTCACAATGTCCTCAACTGACCTATGGCACCAAAACCCACTGATACAGTTCCTAAAGGTTGCGAAATCGTCCAAAGGACACCTAATCGTTCAGAAGAAAGCCACGAGGCAAACCGATACACATGGCCCCTAATTTACAGGACTGTTACTGGTTTTGATGGGAATCACTGGGACCCTGTGAGTCACGTGGTGGAAGTTAAGCGTGTAATTCGTTGCAGCACCAAGCTAACCACACAAGACAAAAAAATACAGTTTAAACTCCTTATTACCTCTTCAAACAACTCATGATGATAGTCTGTGCATTTTTAATGTAGTAATAAACCCATGCACTAGTCTAGAGGTGTGCAGTGAGAAAGAGAAAGGTGTTTACAGACTGTGGTGAAAAGTTTAAATGATAACTTTCCTAGCACTGTAGCGAGTCAGTAGATACTACAAAAGTTCCACTAAACAACTTAAAATTTCTGGCTCACCTTGCAGGGAAACGAAGATACAGCAGCTGTGGTGGTGTCCAGCTAGGGTCAGTGTCAGTGGGAGAGGGTGGGCTGGCTGGGACCCTCCAGGGATGTCCAACTGGAGACTGAATCACTCCTGTTGAATCACTCCCGTTGAATCGACTCTGTTGAATCGATTCACAATTCACGGATCGAGTTGTGTTTCGTAGGACCTACGCTTGTCTGCTTGAATATATTCAGAATAATAATATTTTACCTTTATTATAATCATAATTGTCGGCTGCACTAAATGTTGTCTTGTTGCTCTTGTATTTTTTGCACTCTCCTCTGTCCTGTCTGCTCTTGTAATCAGTTGATTCTGTTTCTGTTCTTGTGTTGCTCCAAGGTCCTGGAGGAACGTTGTTTCGTTTCATTGTGTTCTGTGTGTAGGCCTATATGGTTGAAATGACAATAAAACCTACTTGACTTGGCTTGTGCAATTTCTTACCACTATGTGTATTACTATGTGTATTATTTTTCTATGATGTGAAGGTGTCGGAGTTGAAAATGTTAAGATTTGCATTGGGAGTGTCGAGGATGGACAGGATCAGGAATGAGTTTATCAGAGAGACAGCTCGATTTGGACCTTTTGGAGGAAAAGAGAGGCGAGATTGGGTTGGTTTGGACATGTGCTGAGGAGAGACTCTGACTATGTTGGGAGAAACACTACGAAACCAAACCCCTTAATTTTACCCCTTAAAATTACCTTAATTTCCAGGAAATTAAGGAAAATGAAGGGGGAAAGTGCACAGATTAAGGTTGATTAAGGGATAAAACTACTGAATTTTCCCTTTACTTTTTCAAATTTGCCCCTTAAATAATAGAACCTCCTGAATTAATGCCTTATGTTTAAGATTAAGGGGTTTCACACTCATGCCTTAAATCCGATGTTAAGGTAAAATTAAGGGATCGGTTCACAAATTAATGGCCACTTAATTCAAATTAAGAGGCTTGGTGTATTTTCAGGAGTAAATTAAGGTAGGGTTAAGCTCATTTTAAGTACATTGTGTTTCGTAGTGAAAGTTGTTGAGAATGGAGCTGCAGGGAAGAGGAGAAGAGAAAGCCTAGTAGGAGGTTTATGGATGTGGTGAGGGAGGAGATACAGGCAGCTGGTGTGAGAGAGGAAGCTGCAGAGGACAGAAGGAGATGGAGACCCCTAATCGGGAGCAGCCGAAAGTAGAAGATATGAAATGGTCTACCATGTGCAATACTGTGCAATGTTCTTATTGGGTGCTAAAACGTTTTGATTATGTGTAATACCTTATTATGTGCAATGGTCTTACCAGGTGCAGTATCATGTGAAGTTTTCTAACTGGGTGCGGAATCATTTCGTTACGTGCGACAGTCTTACCATGTGAATATCACTACTTATGACAATATTGCTTATACTACTGATCTCTACTACGTGCAATCTTCACTACCATCTGTGTCGTTAGAAATTCACTTAACTGTGAGTTTTTTTTCTCTACAGATTCTTTATTGGATTTATTTAGACTTTATATTCTTTATATACATAAGAAATTTCCTTTGGGATCAACGACGTTTTCTGATTATATCATAAAAAAAAACCAAAACATTCTTTTCTGTTCTGCTTGTCCCTTGTGCAGAATCCTACTCCATTAACAAGAGAAGTGAGCTACCAACTCATTCAACCAAATCTTTTGGCACATGGGGAAAATGAGAGGAGGGGAAAACTGAATTTGGAATGAATGAATCATTGACTCGGACGTTACAGTCATTTGAGCGCGGCGGTTCGAAAGAGTCGTTTCGCTTGATTGAATCTAATTTCTGATCTCTAGACTGTGAAGGAGGAGGTTGTTTGGTGGTGTGACCAAATCAGTGAGCACGTGGATTCAGTTAAAGCGTTATATCTCAAGTGACTGGCCAACGCCCCCCGCTTTCTGCGTGATCATGGTTTAAAACTGTTCTATGGTGTAAATGCAGATGATCATAAATTATTTTCTCACATTTTTAAGTTTGGGCTACCTACATACTTCCGTCATGTGTTTTTTGGGTGGTTATGGGTAATGTAGTTCAATTTAAAAAATTCACAGCTTTCCAAAGGGGACTGCAGGGGTTCTAGCTGCAGGTCCTGTGGGCCCCAAACACTCCCACTGGACTGGACACGATGAGGTCCAGGCTGAAAAGCTAGAAAGAGTTTGTCGCTGTGATGCAGAAACAAGTCATTTGAACTGAAAGATGTTTATAAAGAATTTACATTGTCAGAAAGGTTGTATTTCTCATCATCAAAGTGGCTTGATACTAGGAATGCCCATTTACTGAAGATGTATGTGTGTGGTGTCTCTTGATGCACTCACTCCTTGTGAAGCTCTCCCAAGTTCTTGAGTTGCCTTTGCTTGACAATATCCTGAAGGCTGTGATCATTCCTGTCGGTTGTGCAACTTTTCCTACCACACTTTTCCCTTCCATTCAACTTTCCATGAACATGCAGCACTCTGCGATCAGCCACCCTTTCCGGTGACTTCCGGATTTTCCTCCTCGTGGATGGTGTCGATGATCGTCTTCTGGACAACTGTCAAGTCAGCAGTCTTTCACGATCGTGATTGCGTGTACTATGGTATTTATACTGCATGAGTAGTAATTTATTTAAATTCAGAATGAAATATTCTAAAATTCTAATATTGAATTTATACTGAGTTGTAAACTGTAATCAACAAAATCTAAACAAAAAAAGGCATAAAATATTTCACTTTATGTATTATGAATCTGGAATTTATACTTTTAAACTTGATCCGTTGTAAAATGGATTTACTGTCCTTTATGAGATGATTTTCAGTTTTCCCTTAAAATGTACTATTTAACTAAAACCACTGACTAAACATAGCATGAGATATGAGATATAAGCATGGTCCTCACGCTCAAGTAGACCAGGACACTCAGCATTTGTCAAACCATTTTCTGACTTTTAATGAAATAAATAATCAGATGTTATAAAACCTCAAACACAGAAGGCAATCTTTCCACAGCTTACGAATTCCCAAAGTTCAGGGGAATTTGCAAGGCTCCCACCTGAGTTCCAGTGTTCCTAACCTGTGTTCCATAAATGTTAGTTGTTAAAAGCTATTGCACAGCTTAAAATACTGACACTACACTTCACTGACACTGCTATTAGAAACACAGCACCGAGCGCAGTGAAACAAGTCCAGTCACAATGCAGGGAGGTCCACTCTCAAATCACAACAAAGGCAGATCAGGGGCACTGATGAGTTCCCGGCCAACAGGAGAATCTCTGAGCGCAAACAGCGTGATTCCAGAGCTATAAGCTGCAGGGATCGTTATGTGTGTCGTCTTGGGATGGTCTTCATCACTGTGATGTTCCTCATTCATCATCTGTCTAACTTGACCTAAAGATGAATATGATCATTTAGGGCTGCACAATATAGACAAAACTGTATTTCAATTGAATTGTGATTTCAATATGCAATATATGTTACTTTTATTTTGTTACTTTCTGCAAAACAGGTGACGTCAAACAGCTTCCTGCACACCCCAAACATTTAACAGAGCATTCAGTTCTTGGGCTGAGGTTCCCAGTCCTAGTCTTGGTGTCCACTTACTTTTGTGCTTTGTCACATCAAGCACACCTGATTCAACTCATTATGTACTTAACAACTTATGGACTTGGGGGGGATTGTGCATAGTGAGGAAACTCAGGAATCACATGGAAATGTGTAGAGCATTGGGTCGCCAGGTCCGGGATTAGGAGCCTCCAGTGTAGGTGGCAGATTTACATATTGCAGACTTCTGCAATGGTACTGCAGAAGCTGGTGTCGTGATAATGATAAAGGAACAATATATCATGCAGCCAAACTCACAGCTGATTTGCAGTTGAACATAATCAAACTTAAATTGTGTACAATACTGCTGCAATTACACAAAATTAGTAATGATATGGTATGGTGTAATAGATGAGCAAAAACATGGGGGCATGAATGGACATGCACCGGAAGCATTTTTATAGTACCTTCTACTTTAAGAGTTTTCCAGGAGGGGTCAGTTTGCAGGTCTGAGATCAGTGAGAGTGGAGAATCTGGTGTCAGTCTCTTTAAGACATCTTCACGACGGATGCGCAGCACTGATTCGCTGCACAAGCGCACGTTTACATCCTCCTCACCAACTGTGGACACAAACCACAAACCCATATTAATAATAACTGGCCCACAGTCACTGGCATTAGTTCAGGTGTCAACATACAGTACTGTGCAAAAGTCAGAGACCACAATGTCAGCCGTTTCATTTCCAGTCAAAACACTCATTAAGCAAGTTTTTTGTCAGGACAAAAGCAGAACATATATTTCACTTAAATTGTATTTCATGGCTTTGACTTTTTGGACTGCATAATCAATAAATGGAAAGCTGGTCTTTGAGTTTTGCACAGTACTGTACTTATACTGTACAGATTTCAGTGTTGTGGTTCCCAATGTCAGTCCTGGGGACCCCATGCTCTGTACAATTTCATGTTTCCCCAGCTTTAATACACCTGACCCAGCGCATAAGCTTGTTAGCAGCTAGATGAGAGACATGCAAAGTGTGACGTGCCCAGGACTAAGACTGTTTTGGAGGGGTCACAGGATAGATTTATCACTTTATTCAGAATGACTGAGTAAATATTGCTTGCTCATATTTCCCTACATTTTAAAACTCTAATTCCACTATTACTAAGGGAGTTCTGGGTTCAGAAAATTGTAGGTCATTAACTCTGTAATTGTTACTTTCAGATTTACAATAAACTATGGACATTGCAGAGTCACTAGATTTTAATCATGGATCTTATTAAACTCATCACCTAAAACCAATCCAGCTCAAATAGGACTTTCGAGAATTATAACGCATTTAATTTCCACAACGTGACATTAATGAGGAAACTAGGAATAAATGAACTAAGAAGGTGAAATAAAAGAGCCCATTTTGATAGCAGGTTGACTTTAAAGGTTCCACATTTTTCTTGATTGTATTTTCCCCTCAGGCACTAAAACCGTAACAATTAATTTTGACATGAGAATTTTCCAATCTCTCTTGAACCCTTTATTCAAGAGAGGATAGCCTTTAAGACTGATATATGTAAATGAATTTGTTCCAAAAGGCTGTCCTGTATTTTGCACATTCAAAAAAACAGTCTGGGCTGGGTGGGGCTAAACTGTTATAGGCCAAACAGGCACATATATACAAATGTGCTGGTTATAATAACATCATAAAAGTGAATTTGCTGTTTATGTTTTATAGCTTTAATAGAAAAGCAAAACAAGTGAAAATTCTGTTTCCCGTGACGACCACAAAACGTTTCTCAGCCATAAACATCACAGGCTTCTTATTTACTACATACCTACATCCAGAGGATTAGTCATGAATACAGCATTGGGTCCCACCCCAAAGATCAGCTGGTGATGCCAAGCATCAGGAATTTCTTCCCCCTCTGCCACCCCTCGCTGCATGTTCATGGTGGCTACAGGCACAGCCCCACGTCGAATCCAACGCAGCAGCCAGGATACCAGTTTTACCCGCCTCGCTGGGTAAAAACCAAAGAATCTGCCCAGCACTCGACCGCCACTGGCCTGCTCTGCTCCATCTATCAGCTGATGATGGGTGGCACCTAACGGAGAGGATGGACATAATAGATTATGGACTACGGCTGTCAATCTCGGATACAGAAGGGTCACAGTGCTGCAGAATTTAGGCTTTACCTTGTTGTAATGACCAAATGACTGAAGGGCATAATTAGCTTATAACATGACTCAGGTATGTAAAATCCCAGTAAAAACAAGACTCTGCAGTGATGTGCCCCTTTGAAACTTTACAACCCACATTCACATTACAGCAGGGCTCTATAAATCGCATTACATAAACAAAATAAATGGAAAAATCCTGTTAAATAGACCAAAACAGACCTGTGCTCTGAGATACAAAAAAAATGATCAAAATCACAATCTCGATTCGCTACCCAATTCAATTCAATTCAAGAACAGCACAGATTCTATAGGCAGTAACAGGGGTGCGAAGAAGCGAAACACTTTTCAGATCAGAAGAAAAATCTATAATGTGCTTTGCTGCTGTGCCACATGGCTTTTAAGGCAAAACAAGCTCGTTAGCCTAATTTGTCCTGTTTGATATTTCACGCTCAGTGACACAGCGTGTCGTAGACCAACTAAAGTTCAAACTAAGATACAGACCTATTCTTTATTAAAAATTTATGTGTTAACCAAATATTAAAATTTTACATATCTGAGCCCCACCCTCACTCCCCACTTTTGGTGGAGGTATTACACCCCACCAGCTGGGTGCTGAAATGTGATCACTGTAATGACCCTAACGTGCTCTGAATGAACAAACATCGCCGGCACACACTGCGCTAAGCCCCCACCTCAGCTACTCTGATCACGTGTCCGTCACACTGATCCCAATGTCAGACATGCCAAGTCCATTCAAAAGCAGACGAAGATCTGGCCCCCAGGCGCCCTCTCTACTCTTCTGGACTGCTCTGAGCACACTGAGTAGGACATGTTTAGGGAGGCTGCAACCTATGGCAGCTCAACCAACCTGGAGGAATACACGGCATTTGTGACTGGTGACATCAGCAAGTGCAATGACATTACTGTCTCCAAGCCCATCACCCCACCCCCCAAACAGAAGCCATGGATAACTGTGGAGATGCACTGCCTTCAGATCAGGTGAATAGGCTGCGCTGAGAACAGCAAGGCCCGACCTGTACCAGGCCATCAGAGCAGAAAAGCACACCCATGCTCGGAAAATCCACAGCCACTTCCAAAACACTGGGGACTTCCGACACATGTAGCAGGGCATCCAGGCCATCACCAACTACAGAACATCTCCACTTGCCTATGAGGGTGAGGCCTCCCTAGATGCACTGAATCACTTCTACACACAATTTGAAGCACAAAACGACATGGTAGCGAGGAAGGCCACCCTGCGGCCCAACGACCATGTGCTCTGTCTGAGCATGGCTGATGTGAGGAAAGCTCTGCTCAGAGCAGACAACACTCCTGGTCATGTGCTCAGACCAGCTGGCAGTTCACAGAGATCTTCAATATCTTTCGTGGCCCCATCACGGTTTCAATGTACTTTAAAGGCACCACGGCAAAGAAGTCATCAGTGTCCTGCCTCAGTGATTATTGTCCCGTCACACTCACACTCATGAAGCGCTTTGAGAGGCTTGTCATGAGCCACAAAAAGTCACAGCTGCCCCCCCCTCACTGGACCACATGCAGTTTGCAAATCATTCCAACCACTCAATGTTCCAATGTCAACAGCTCCTCAGTGGAGATCGTCTACATCAAGTTCCTTGGTGTTCACATCACAGAGAACCTCATGTGGACCCTCAACACCAGCTCCATTGCCAAGAAGGCCCAGGAGTGTCTCTACTTCCTGCGGACACTGAGGAAAGCACACTCCCCCATCAGGTTGGAAATGGTTTGTAACCCATTTCCAACCTGATGAGCATTAACCACTCTTTTACAGAGATCCTCAAACAATTTCCTTGTTTGTGCCATGAAACAATTCAACAAACATGTTGTGAAGGTCAGATAAGTCTCTGCCCTCTGCCATCTCACTGACTGAAAACACCTGACTCTAATTTCACCTTCAAAATAGCTGCCACTGTCCACATACTTGCCACTCACAAAATGTTATCTTGGATAATCTTCTGGAATAAATACATGAGCAAGTATAATATAATATTCTCTTCATCTACTTCTAGAGCTGAAAATGATTATGTTTTAGGTCCTATTTCTGTAGAAAAAAAAAAAAACTGTAAAGGGTTCATAAACTTTCAAGCACTGCTTTAGTTAAGAACTTTAGTCAGTACTGCACGCTTTGTGTCACTGAACAAAAAATATGTTTTATACCAAATGCCAAGCCATGGAAGCAAAGTGGCAAGTGGCAACAGTGCAGTTCAGTACAGAAATGTTATGGTTATCGCTTTTCTTTTGATCTACAATGATTTTCACTGTACTTCACCACGCTCTCATGAAAACGAAAAGCCAACAAAATGGCCTCTACAGCAAATCATCATGCCTGACAGTTCATTTTGTTGCTACTCCAATGATGGTTGCAAATATTCATGTGACATTCATTTTAAAGATGTTCATATGTGGACTGTTTCGAGGTGTGTTCACATAACTGACAGTTGTCGACAGATATGGATCACACAAATGCGGACTCTTTGGATCTGACTAAAATCAAAATGTCCTTAGACTTGTTCTTGAGGATCCCTAGCAAGTCACATCCCTGCCATCATGTCTGTGTCATCAGAGCTCTACAGCCCTTAAATGGCATGTAGTGGAGGGTAACGTACCAGCCTCACTGCGAGAATGAAGGTAATCATGTAACGGGGAATCGTTCCTTCTTAATTTAGTCCGTACACAGTGGTCAACCGTCTCTGGAGCCACTGTAATCCCCAGAGCCTGGAGCACATCCACTACAGCTGTCGCCCCACAAGCTGAGACTCCGATCTGAAGGGTCTGCCTCTCCACAGCCTCCTGAATGGACCAGAGCATGGCCGTGTGCAAGACGCCTTCTTTTTCCTCCTCAGAATCCACTTTGCTGCTTGTAGTAGCTTCTCTCTCCATCATAGGTGGAACTACCTCAATTTCATTTGAATTTCCACTTCTGCAGAACTGAGACAGAACAGAAACAAAAGAAGAAAAAATAAAATAGAAACCAGGTAATTATAAAGGTATGCATATCAGTTTGAACATGCTCCACAAAGGGGTGTGCTCAAGTACTCAGAAGTGTCTTCGGATATGCTGTTTATGTGGAGATGAGTCTAACAGGATTTCTGCTTACAAGTAGTTTACACACACACACAGTCATGTACTGCACACTCTCTTGATTACCCAATTCCCAAAATAATTAACAGTGACCGCTCCAACCACCGCAGCCGTTTGCATGTCACCCTCAGCCTCACTCTCCTGACCTTCATCTATCTATCCATTCTGCTCTGTGCTCCTACCTTAAAACCAACCAGCCTCTTCAACTAACAAGTCTTTTGGTGTTCTCTCTGAGGTGCTCCCTTTTCCTGATGTGTCACCTGGATCATCTGGCTCTGCCTCAATGTCTGCCTCATCGCTGTTTTTATTTTTGAGGGTGAAACAGAGCAAAAACAATGGAGAAGGACGGACGACACTTCAGCAGCTCACAATATTAACATTCTGTTTCTGGCTTGTGCTGTGTTAGCCTTCGCAATAACGTTTCATAACTATATAGTAAATGGAGACAAACATACTGCATACCATCAACTCTAATCTAGAAATGTTCTTCCAAACATCTGAAAAGCTGCCAGAGATTAACTCAACCCAACACCAGCTGCAGCTGTCTACACCGGCTACTGTTAGATTAACTAATCAGCAACCCCACTTCATCATCGGAAATCTAACCTCGTAACAATTACACAAATATTGCACTCACTTTCAGTCCTTCATGGTGCTCTCTCAGCTCTGAGCCTACAGGGGGCGGGTGGTCGAGTGTAACACTCTAATGGTTCCGACCAGCATTTTGATCCACATTTGTTCCGGCTTTCGTGTCAGGGCCATACCGTCGCAACCAAACATTGGTTGGGAGTTTAACATATATTTATTAAGTTTTATAGTAAAAAAAAATAAAAAAATAAAAATCAAACTAGTAAAAAAAAGGATATTTTCTTATTAAAATAATGATATTGGAAGATTTGTGTAGAACTTTTTATTTTACAAGGGAACCACTTTATTCCAATTGAAATGGACAAAGAAAAAAAAGCAATCATACAAGAATTTAAAATAGACATGGGACTTTCCAAACACTGCATGGACTGAAATATTAGCATATTTAGCAGATTTAATATTTAGATTTAGATTTAACATTTAGATTTAGATTTAACATTTAGATTTAACATTTAACATTTAGATTTAGATTTAAC
>JBBPCZ010000089.1:19382433-19397100 GCA_037974445.1 Brycinus macrolepidotus | reverse complement strand
TGTTGATTACAGCAGTGTTTTTATACTTTTCCTCATTAAATAAGATTTGATTCAGGTGATCACTAATCAGTACCTCACAAAGCAGAATGAGGTGCTTGTGTAGGAATTTAACAGACACTGGCATGGAATGGCTGTCATACTCATAGAGATGCTGGCTTAAAAATAAATTGCAGTGGTCTCTTATTTTTTTTCCAGTGCTGTATATACCTTTACAACCCTTCTTAAAACTTCTCCCAGTGTGGGCAGCAGATGTCAGCATTGTGCTTTGTGTGAAGAAGAAAAGCTCCTCTCTTCCTGCTTCCCCACCCTAAGTCTACACCGGCACAGAAGGAGAGAGAGCACCGAGACCTGCTGCTAGAGCTCACACATTAATGCACATCTATCGATCATTACACCCACTGCAAGCATCTTCTACCCTGCTTTAAGACTAAGATACAGCAGTTATCATTGTCCTGTCCTTTATAAATAAAGCCTAATTCACTGTATGGTAGAAAGTCCTTACAGGGTCTTGACGGTAATAAAGGTATGAAAGCTACTCATTGTTATGCACTCTGCTGAGTAATACTCTCAGTACTACATAAACCTCGTGCCATATGTTTTGTGCCATATGCACAGAGAAAACATAGAATAACTGAATGGCTTGTGTTCAAACAATCCTACTAACTAAAACTGCTTCCAGTTCGATGGCATCAAACGTTTTGTGATTGCTTTGAACGGTTAATTATAAATAATAAGTCTGAAGCTTGAAGAACCTTCACATAATAAAGGCTCCTCACCAATTTAGGGGTTCTTCCTAGAACCTCTACTATGTGGATCTTCAAAAACGTTCTTCACACTCATATAACTTATTTACAAAAATGGTTATCTAAAGAACCAACCATCAAAAAGATTCTCCAGGGACCTAAAAGTGGTTCTTCTTTGGCATCGTACAAATAACCCTTTCTGGCACCTTATTTTTTTTAAGGGTGAGAACAAGGGTACATAAATCGGTAGTATGAGCTGAATGCTTTGAACTATGTCTAAGGATGTGAACACACTTTGGGCTGGTTTCCCTGAACCAGAAAAAAGCCTAAATCTAGACTAAAATGAGTTTCAGTGGTGAATCACCATGAGAACTGCAAAATTAGACTTGATTCATGTCCAGAAAACCAACCTATTATGTTGACTTTGTTTACTACTATTATTACTGTGGAAGTGGAGGTGGAACAGTTGCACTGGGGAACCCCCAAATGTCTTTCTTTTTGCTTGTTACTGATCGGAGTCTTTATGCAATATTCCTACCTATTGAACTACAACACCAGACATAGCACTTTCAAGTACACACAGATACTCTACAAAATCACTTAATGTTTTAACTTTAGGAGCCTGTTTGCCTTAAAAGTTTGAGTTATGAGAACAATAAATCAGTGTTTTACATTCTGTCAACGTATTTGACGTTCAGTGAACTCACTGACTTTTTTTAAAATTTAAAACACAATCATTTTATCTCGGGTTGTTTGAAAATGACCATAGTCACACAAGGTCATTTTTTGTATGAGGGGAGGTGGGGCAAGGTCCTATGGTTTTTCTATAGAAGTTTCACTGAATTATTATACTATTTATTTTTTTCATGGTCAGATCAAAGTCCTGCATTTCCATGTGTTGTATGTTTTAGTTTTATAACATCAGGTGTCCTGGTTCAAGACAAATGCACCAATAGAAATGTTCAAAAATTGCTATGTACTCAAACGACATATAATTTATATCTATACTTGCTACCCATAGCATCTATACAGATTAAGGCTGGTTTGATATCTTGCTTTTGAGTCGACTGTGGGCCCAGTGTAGGGAGTTTGGCAGGTCCGTGTGTTGTAGTTAAACCCTCACAATAGGAAGCGTTCACCAAAAAAAGCCCCATATAGGGTTTTCCGCCTGGCTCACCTGCAGACAGGCAGGTGGCCATTAGCTCATGATCCTGGGCTGCGGAGGCTGTCAGCGCAGATGACTACCTCCTAGTTTCGGCTTCAAATGTCATTTTCTCTGCTACATTTCCCTGGCCCCTGACAAACGGGCCTCCGAGCCAATTTAGACATCAACCCCTGACATTTAACAGATTTTCCGCAACCCTGAGTCACCCGCCCACCCTAGGCCGCATGGAGCGGAGAATGAGCAGAAGTGATCACTGGAAATAGAGAAGGAGGAAGGTACACGGCTCTGGCTAGAAAGAGCTAAAAAGGTCTCTCCTTTGTTTGGTTTGTTTTCTTGGGCATGAGCTTAGATGGCTGCTGCACTCTTAAAAATAAAATGTTCCCAAATGGCCCTGGGCTTACAATTCTAGGAAAAAGCCTTTAACTTTTAGTCAGTGTTTGCATTATGTTTCCATGCACTTTAAACTTCAGAGTCTCCCACATCCCATTCACAAAACAGCTTCTTTTAAAGAGCCATCCATTGAAAGGTTCTCCGTGCAACCAAAAAATGTGTCTTTTATGGCCTCACTCCAAAGGGCTTCAATTTTAAAGCATAAGTGCAAGACGTTACACCAGGAGGATGTTAATATGGATGGTTTTGACTACATGGGATTTTAAGATTTGGAATGAAACGTCAGTATTCATTTTACATTTCATTGTACATTTGGTATGATGTAGGTTTTAGGGGTTTGAGACATACTGAATTACGTAACCCAAATGAGCATCCTTCATAGGACTGTTCTTTCCTAGGTCCCACTTTTCTCAGCTGCAGCCTAGCTCCCAACAAACCTCCTGCACTGTGGTCAGGTTCTATTTTTGAACATCAGCTTAACTTAAATGAGCTCATGAACACTCGTAAGTAAGTCTGGAGAACTGATTCACAAGCACAAACAAATTGATTTTTTTTTATCATTTACTCAACAAGCACAAGGCTTATGAGCCAAGACCTGCTTTCCAAAACACCTCTGATGGCTACACAGCTAAACATAAACTCTTAACAATCCCACCATCTGACCTAGACTTCTTTGAGGATGAACATACCCTACCTGTCTTTGTCTCACCTATCATAGCTCAGTTAACTGATGATCCTCTGATTGATCATTTGGCAGTTTGAACCAAACCTGTGACTTCCAGGTTATTTCACAAACAAAAAAATAACAGACCTAAATTTTATTCTGAGCAGCGTTCTGGATTGTTTTGAAACTAAAGACAAAAGCACAGTGCATCTTATTTTGCTTTCTTGCTTTTTTGTTTTTTTCTATTTTATTGTTCTTAAATCATGCTCTCAGGATGAAGCATGTTTTTTTCACCAAGGCACAAACAATCTAAATGTACCCTCAGGGATACAATGATCTTAAGGCCATTTATGTACCTTAAATGAGTTTTAAAGGTACAGTACATTGACGTTCCCATAGTAAAAGCTCATTGTTGTACCTTTTTGTTACCTAACTAAAAATAAAATGAAAACCCTTAAGTGAAGCAGGGTATATGAAATCAATTTAATTTGAAATATTGTACAGTGTTGTTCTCTTACTAAAGGTACTGAAGATGGACCCTTGGGGGCAGCAAGCCAGTTACAATGTAACTCACAGTTCTGCTCAGTTGTGTTTCTGGTTCATCATATGACAGTTGTATAGCAAAACTGAACTGAGTATTAAAATGAGCATGAATCAGAAATCATAGTGCATTTTCCATCCATGGAGCATTTTAGTGAAACATCAGTGAAAGTCTCTGAGCTAACTCAGAATTTTCACTCAGTGGTCCTGGGAAAACATGATTAGCAATATTTTTTCTCTGCCCGCTGGTGCATGATTGCATAATCAGATCTCGTAAAACGCAAATGTCATTATATTTTGATGCAAGATTAAAAGAGAGCAATAATTTCTGTTAAATGATATGATATAAATAGTGCATAATATGATCAGGGACATGCACTAATAGGATAACCAAAGGTCTGTTTTTGAGTTCAGGCTGACTTTAGGCTATTCCGTGAAGGGAAATGCCAATTCCAAGAACCTCTGCGCTGTCAACAGCCATTTTGGGAATATTTTGTCAACAACAAAACACTTAGCGCATTTAGCCTAAAGGCAGTTTCCTGGTTTTAATTTATGTTTTTTTGTTATTGTGCTTGACTCGTTTCCACAAGCTGACTGAGACACAGTACTGGATTTTGAATTGTAAGAGTGGTCTGGGCTACTATCACACAAATAGAGTTGAAAACAGAAGTGGTTAACTGAAGGCTGGAACTGTGATTTAGGCATCCACAATCTTTCTATCCATAGGTGGTCAAGCAACCAAATAAATTAGAGCTCACTTCACGTTTAGCAGATGCTCTTATCCAGAGCGACTTACAACAATTAGTTACAGGACAGTCTCCCTGGAGCGACTGAGGGTTAAGTGTCTTGCTCAAGGACACAATGGTAGAAAGTAGGATTTGAACCTGCAACTTTGTGGTTATCGAGTTCACAGGCAAGTTTTTAACCCACTAGGCTACTACCACCCTCAGATATGAGTAATGTAATGCCCAAATCAGTGCTCAAACAGTTGTTACCACTTTTTCTAAATGGAGCAAATAAATGCATTAATGAATTGTCATCGATGTGCCTGAATAGGATTTGATCACCCTATTTGGTTGCCCTGATAAATTCAAATCTGCGTATGTGATTGACACCCATTAAGCATTTCAAATCACACTTTCAGTATAACACTCTGTCCTATTTTGTTCTGTTTTCATGGGACATTTTTGACCTTCTGAGGTCCCCTTTCTGAATCCCTGGTTTGATTTGTCCCCTGACTCTCATTAGAATCACCTGTTCCTTGTTTGTTCCTCTTTATTTATGGGGCAGCTGGTGGCCTAGTGGTTAGGGTGTTGCTCCTGCAACCAGAAGGTTGTGGGTTCGAATCCCAACACTGCTAGTGTCGTCACTGAGGTACCCTTGAGCAAGGTGCCGTCCCTACACACTGCTCCTCAGGCGCCCCTCATTGGTGGCAGCCCACTGCTTCACTTGGTGAATGGGTTAAATCCAGAGAAAGAATTTCACGCTGTGATGTGTTCATGTGTGACTATAAGGGGATGCTTTACTTTAAGCTACCTATACTATGAGGCTGGCATCTTTCTACCCTCACTCCTACCACTTTCTGTTGTGGTTGACTGTTTGTTTCCTTTCTGGTTCATGCCAGCCTCACTGCTCAGGACCATGCGACCTGCCTCTACTACTTGTGCTACTTGTAGGAGTCTCCTTTTTCTGCTGCCCCGGACCTTTCGTGATCGCTGAGTGCAGGCCTCTCTCATCAGGAGAGTGTGACCCGCCCTCACTGTGAGCTCTGTGATGGGGCCTTGCTTGGTTCCACATGTAGCAGCTGGGCCTCCTCGTTAAATATGTGGCAGGCACCACCAGTGAGATGTGTTGGCCTTGCCTGACAGCAAACCCCTGATACCTTGTGTAGTTGTTATGTGTAGGCCCACTCATCAGGTGTCTGTACAATTGGTCCTGACACGGCGTCACTGGTGTGGACATCGTATGTATCTTTGAAAAGGCCTTAGTGTGCCTGAGTCCTTTAAGTGTCTTATGTGAGGGCCTTAGCCTGTCTGAACCCTGTCTGAATCTTATGTGTGTTTCTGTAAAGAGTGTAGCTCATCTATTTTCACAATAAAACCAGATCCCCACACTCCTGCATATGTGTCCCATTTACCACACCCTCAACCAGTGTGACACTCAAATGGATCATTTCACTAAAACTGCACTGAGCAATTTGAGACATGTTTGGTTTCAGAAGGTCACTACAGCTCACTGGAGCTGCGAGGTGAATGTAGTGAACATACAATGCAATTAGTAGCATTCAATATGCAAGTGTGAATCAGATGTCTAATACTTTCTGAACATGGCTGACTGAAATGATGCGAAATCCTACCTCAGAAACCCTAACCCAGGAAAAAACATTTAGATGGAAAGGTAGTGACAGATTTCCGACGCGTGCCTCAAACAGCTTGACGGAGAGGTATAGAACTGAACAGATACCACCGACACTGGGAGGGTGAAGGCTATCATGTGTTTCCTATGAGTCATGACAAGGCAGCCACTGCATCTTTTCAAACTGTCGTTAACGCAAAGTCATTGGACAGCTCAATGTGCTTGGAAGAGAAGACTAACTGCCAATTCTGTTAAGTCTGGTAACAGATGCCCACTCTGGCTAGCATTGTGATGGGGAAGAGTGAGGACCATCCTACCCACCAAGAGAGAGAGAGGCCAATTGTGCTGTCTTGGACTACCAGTCACAGATGGCTGTGCCACTGTCCAGGATAGAACTTGTGATTTCCTGATGACAGAGCCAATGGCAGACTTCATTGTTCAATCATGCCATATTAATAATGTTACTAGGGGTAGGGGATAAAATACCTTTATGACACTAAATATTATTAGAATACTATAGTAATAAAAGAGGAAAAATGACATGTTAGCAGCTGCTGAAGTTTCTGTCCTCTACTCCATAAGTTCCTGTATCCACCACCTTTCTTTAGGCTTACCAACTAAAAGGGGAATAATGCATAATCCTGGTTCTCACCATAGCAGCTGGTAGTCAATAAATGTGATTAAACAACCTAGGAACATCGTTATGAATCATTATGCAATTATTGCACAAAACAGTGTTATTTGAGATGCATATAATCGGCTGTTATGTAATGCATCCATGAACTTTTAATACATATCGGTATAATCCTCTATAACTTCTCTACATTGGCCTCATAACTCCAGTTCCAAAAACTCAAGAAGCAAACTTAATCAGCAGACATGTGTTGGCAGATTTGGGGAAATTGGGTAGACTTTGTAAATTTGGTTTTTCGCTGAACTACCACTTCGCTGAACACTCCCTCATACACAGCCCACATCTAACGCTGGTGACGGACAACCGCAGTAGCTCTTGTCGCCTCTGTTTGTCTCATGTTAATAAACATGACACATGCTTTTAAGATCAATCCCTATTCTGTCCATGGCATTCCACATTCAAGTGTTTATTGTTTCGGAGTGATTGGGCCTCAGAGTCATGTCCGCGTTCAAGCACATATGTGATTGCGACGGAAGCATCCGTGCTGACGCCTGTGAGCATGAAGATGGAGTGTTTATCTCCACATCTAGAACTCATTTCTATGCAAATGATCTGAACTGCTTTTTGAAAAAGACTGAGACTGACTACCATTAGACAAAAAAGTGTTTGGTAGGACACTGCCTTTCGCACTGATCTTAGATCATTTTTGTAGCTTGGCTCATAGCGGTTGACAGTGGGAATTTGGGACCAGACCGACACAAGACAGCTCAATTTGTGATGCCAGTTAGTAAATGCATGCTGAACGAATCAGGGCAGCAGCCTATTAATTTGAGATAGTGACACCACAACCATTAGCTAGTGTGTGTTTTTGAAGAATAGTCACGCTGTTATAAAAGGAATGAGGTACAGTACATACGGAATCTACAGTGCGGCTGAAAAAGGCCACAGTCATTTTTAATTCAAACTTTTGTCACAGGTGCACACTGGCTACTGTGTGGGCTTATTTCATGCGTGAAGTATTGCACACCGAAACCTGCATTCACTGAGGGAAAGAATGGAACACGGCTCATTTTAGGGCATTTCAGGCTCCTTGGAATTTGCTGGAAACATCTGTCAAGCCTTTAGGTAACAGTAGTCAGTTGGGTTGGAGAACGCGTACCAAATACAAATCAAATTTGTATTTCAGGCAGCACGAAAAAAAAAAAAACATGGTAAGAGTTCTTCTAAGAGGGGTTCTAAAAGGGTTTCTCACATTCACACATCTCAGTTACAACAACAGTTCTTTAAAGAACCATCCATTGTGAGGTTCTTTATGGAAAAAATGGTTCTTCCATGGCATCAAGCAAGGAATCCTTCCTTGTATACTCTTTGAACGCTGCATTTCTCGTCTGTTGGCCTCTTTGGCAGTGGATACCCTTATTGTCATAAATTCACAAGGGTTGTATGATGCATGATACATGCTGGGTGTTGTAGTGAGAGCACACTCATGGAAAAAAAGGATATACAATCGCAACTTCTGTCAATATGATTAAACAACATAAACCTAAAAAATAGCATGTGAATCAATCAATAATGAAATAACAAAGAACACAACAGGATGACCTTTTAAAAATAAAGGAGTTAAAAAAAGTTCTTAAGAGTGAACCGAAGAACCCCTTTTGCTTCCTCGAAGAACCTTACAGTTGATGATTCTTGAAGAGCCATTTTTATGTGAAGGACATGTTTCAAGTATAAAGAATCAACATGTTGCAAATGTTCTATACTAACTGAACGTATTTCGTGTGACCAGGAACAATTTAGGAATCTTTACTATGAAGAATACCATTATTGACACTGTAATTTAACCTAAGAGAAGAACTTGTCTTAATCTGTGACCATAGCAACAGACACCTTCTGATGTACTGTGTATTCTCTTCAAGTGTAACTACATCTCTGTGAACAATTTCAGCACCACAGTATTTATGTAAGAGAACACCAGAACTCTTCAGACATAGAGCTTGATGGGCAAAACTATTCCATTTCCAACATAGATGCACAAGCTCTCATAAAAGTCTTCTGGTAGAATGGGGACAAGTCCTCAGTGTGGTCATAAAAATTGAGATATAAGCCCAAAGGCTTGGCAGCAGGTGTCAAACACTGGTGATTTATCATGATTTATCGAGGATGGTGCCCTGGACCTCTGAATAATGGCAGTGGTAGCTAGGGACCTTCGTCTAGGTGCTTTAGGGCAAAGACCCAAAGGTCTAAATATATCGTCCAGTCTGAGATGCATAATATAATGTCCCATTAGCCAAGTTTGCATGCCCTGGAGAACAAGAGTGAAAAAGAGGACATTGGATTCCTTCTTGCTTCTCATTCTCCTCAGTCTGTGGTCAGATGTCACTGCTGGGTACTTAGCATTGTTCTCAGAGCAGGCTAAGGCTCAGCCAAGACATATGGCTGCTTTGCTGCATAGACATCAAGGGGAATGAGGGCCCATCCTTTGTCCTCAGACTTAATTACATAAGCAGAGAGAACCAAGGACTCCCTCTCTCTTACCCTGGCTTCGGTATGGGCTTCTCTCTTTCATGCAGAAACTTTTGGGGCAGGGTGTAGATTGTGGGTGTAGATGACACATGAGACTGATGACATGTTCCCCTTGATTTGTGTTGATTTTATTCTGCCTTTAATGCCAGGTGTAAATTTGCATTAGGGTCTCATGAGGCGTGTTGTTGAGAGACGACCTTTAATGACAGCAGCTGACTAGGGTCTTGGGTGGTGCAACCATCTGAGCATGGCCCACTCAGCACTATTGCCCCTCTGGGTGGGTAGGATAGCCCTCCGAGGAACTCCTCACCCTCCCAGAGTTGGTAACATGATGTGATTAGGGGAGATCTAGCTAGCGAAAGGAACTAAACAAGAGAAATTGTGCAAAAAAAAAGTATATCATGTAAGAATGTTTTCTATTAGAATATGTTGAAATTTAGGTGCATCATGGGTGTATACTACAGTCGCATCAAGGAATGTTTAGCGCCGCGCCTGTGCTCACATGTACATCTGTCCCTGAAAGAGATCTATTGTAAGAAATTAATGCGTAAAGAGGCTGTTGGGTTTCTAGTAAGGCTGTCAGTCTAAGGATTTTTTTTGTGTATAGGGTAAGAGCCACAAATCCTGTTCAGAAAAGTGAAAATGATTTAAGTTCAGTAAATGAGCAACCTGTGCTGACAATGTATGAAGCAAATGTGGTATTAATACAGTTTTTACCAGAAGGATTCTTTGGAGCCATGCTGTAGAACAGAGGTGTTCAACTTAGCTTTGTCCAGCACAGTTTGGTGATTTTCCTGCTCAGTCACGTCTCTTTCAACTCCTCTGTTAATTCTCAGGTTAGATGTTTGTGTTTGAGTCAGGGATTAACCAAACTATTCTAGACACTGGACCTCCAGGACCAGAGTTCAACACTCCAATATTGCAGAAGAAACTAACATTCAACTCATGCCACTCAACTGAAAGGTTCCCTGGGGAGACTTGTAGTTAAAAGTGGTTCTTTTAAGGAATCACTTCAAAGATGCATTTTAGTACTTTTGTTTTTGAGAATGTAGTTATCATGTGAAAAAAAGGAAGCATCCATCCCCAAGATATGGTTTATATACCAAATACAAACAAGAACACCAGATAATCCAGTGACTTTGGAGTAACTCATGTTTCAGGCTTCTGATTCTTCCATATGAGGTCATCACCATAAAAGTCATCCAACAAAGCAAAAGTTCATGCATGCAAGGTTATGACAAATGATTTCAGGGCTGAAGTGGTGTCTCATGTGGGGGAAGAGGTGACAGGAAAATGGAGGACTTGGGGAGAAATGCTTTCTCTAGTTAAAAGGCCAAGCAAGCCTCATTTTTTGAAACTGAGCAAACATCAGATTCTTGACAAAGCCAAGGCCTCGAGAAGATAATGAGCTTTGTGCATGAAGCGATTCACAAAGACGATCAAAAGATTATTGTTTTTCAACATAAGAGAAATATGGTGGCAATCATCACCCTTATACCATCCACTCATCATTACCACATTTATCCTTGTGAAAGTTATTGAGTTATACAGTCTCTATGACCCTCATAAGTTATTTTTGTCTCTCCTGAACTTCAAAATGGGGAAAACTGTTGTGGCAGGTGAAGTAGGTGCTGTTCTCCTCCCTGCAGAACTTCTCTTTGATCTTAGCTATAGCAGAGCCAAGTGCTAATACACAGCCCATTTAGCACTCATTCTGCAAGAGCATAGAGAGGGAGTGGTGAGGTTATGTAATATGACAGACAAAGACTTCTTCAGCAAGCTGCTGCAAACTAACTGGAAATATATATTTAGCTGCTTGAGCGTGGCTTTCTCAGACAAATATATCATGACATTGGCTTGGATCACTTCGGTGCAATAAAGGTGGTCACTGACTTGGAAATGTACTTTATATGAAATCAGTTCACAACCAACTTGAGTTTATTTCAACTAGAACTGTCAAATAATTCAATTAATTCACGATAATTGCATTTTATCTAGTTATTGGTCATTGTTATAAATATTCTTTTGACAAGGAAATATTTTAAGAAATTCAAAATACTGCCTGCAAATATAGAGGGCCTGAAAAAATGAAATATATCAACATATACTCTGAGTTCAGAGAGAGAGAGAGAGAGAGAGAGAGAGAAAAATATTTGGAGGTTATGACTAAAGGTAGCATTAGCATGCTCCCACAGGTGTTGGGAAATTGAATCAGCCTCTTAAAAATCTTCTGAAAGGGCCATCTGTATTATGAATGAGGTCAAAGGGTAATGTGTGATGGATTCTTGTAGAAGGTTTCTTATTAATAATAATAAAAGTTCATGCCCTGAACCTAGCACGGTTAAGCAGGTAATTACATCCTGCTATCTGTACCTCATCCATCATGCTTTTCATTTCTAATACAAGTAATAAAAATCCAACACATTGCACAGTGATAATATGTAAATAGTCCACCACTGCCACCTCCTCTCTTGATTTCCTACTAGGAGAGGTTATTCTCAATCAGCGCACAGTGTCCTCCGAAAGGATTGGGATATGTTCACTGAAAGGGATGTGCAGCTGGAATCTGTGGTTTTCATATAAATGTTAATTTTTTCAACTTGGATATGAGAAACATCACAAACCCAAACCAATTCATGTACCTCACGTATCTGCTGTTCCAAATGTGGGATTTTCCTTTGCGTTCGATTAAACATTTTTCAAAATCGACTTCAGATTTCTTCCCTACCTCTAAATTCTACGTAGCCCTGTTTTGGGGAAGTCTTCTCTGAATTATAAATGGTGGCACCTTCAGCATTTCCTTATGGAGGTAATTTCAGAGACTGTTTTTCTTCCTTCCTCTCATCTGCTTTGTTACCAATCACAGCCATTTTTTTTGGCTAAACTGACAAATTAAATGATTGGTACCTATGGAATGAAACTCTGAACATATGGAACGAAACTTAGAATCTGAATATCTGAATTTATTGAATGAGGTCTGATGTCATCAGGGATCTTGTGTTTTTGTTTTGCACAGATTTGTATAATATTCTGTACAAATGTTGCTGGAGAAAGTATGTAAGAGTTAATTAAACCTGATGCAGGTATGGGCCAAAATATTACTGGCAACCATATTCAGTACCATTCTAACGATGAAGAAATGAATTCACTGTTTCATCCAGAATTCGCTGTTTCAACATCAGATGTGTGTGGGTGTGTGTGTGTGTTTGATGTGGCTTCTTTTTCTTTAGAGAAACCACTTTCTTTAGCATTTTCCGCCTCAGCACTGAGCCTCTACAAACAACCCTATAACTAGAACATTCCTGAGACCAGGGCTGAAGACAGTCAGCGCTGCTGTCTCAATCTCACTATCATGTCCAGAGGCACACTCTGAACCCTAGGAATGAAATCATTAATCTGCTCCCTTGGATCTCGAGCTTGGAGAATTCTTCAGAGCCTGAGAACTGCCTGGTTTTGTTGTTTTCCTTCACCGCGAGGTCATACAGTAAATTAGGCTGCAGCCTGGAAGGCTGGACTCTCCCCCTTCTCTTTACATAATTTCCTTTTTTGGCAATTCAGAAAAGAAAAAAAAAACTTTTATTTTCTCACCTTGCTTCTTGTTTTCACTTCGACACGACATGAAGACCTGCTGGCCGACCTGCTTGGGGTGAATGTTGAAAAAAGAAAACTGCATCACAGAGGCCTTGGGGATAGAGCCAGACCTTGGCCTCTATTCGCTACAGAAGCTCATTATCAATCCCCGAAGCTCCTAATCGGATCGAATGATGTGTAGAGGGATGCAGAGGCATGCTGGCAAATCGTAAGCTCAGTAATGTAAACTGCAGAGAGGAGAGGCTTCCTAAAAAAGTCGTGTCACCCTGACAACGGGCTTCATGCATGGCACATGAAGGAGGAAGGAAGACACTGGGTTATACAACACTGACAGTGTGGTGGAGGAACTTATAGAGGAACTTATAGGAAAATAAGGACTGAGGGCCTGGTGAACACACGTCTGAATGTGCAGTAAAAAAAATATGCTTTGTTTGTCGCAATGTAAGCTCCCAGCATGTCTGAAGCATTTACATGAATTTCAGAACAGTAGTTGCTATGTCCCTCTGCCATGGATTCCCCAAATTTGTGTAAAAATCTGTAACGAGTAGATCAAATCCACCTACAAATGTTGTCTACCTTAAGTGTTTCTTTCATTTTACTTGTTATAATTGTTCTTTGTTTTAATTTTAAAAAATCACAGGTTTTTAATTAGATCACAGAATTTTACTTTTAACCAAAAACAAGATTTTACATCAGTTCAAATTTCAAAATCCCCTGTTACATTTTTGCAGTGTGCATTTTCACTGTTTTCCCTTTATTAGACATTTCAGCATTATTCAATTACAATACAAGCAACAAAAGTTGCCCTGGTCTAATGCTATAGCCACAAGCTAATAGGTTAACCCCAAGCTAACAAGCCAACCATAAGCTAACATACTAGTCATAATATGATAAGATACACTATGACACAATTCATTACAGCATGTTGCATTGTTACATCCCTTCTGTCTACTGATTGCGCTTCACTTGTGGGGTAAAGACTTGGAGGTATTGTAGAAATAGTCAGTTCTCAACCACAAAGCCGCCAATAAGTTCAAGACAAGTTCAGAGATGAAGAGGTGTTACTGAGAGTTCTTTCTAGGAAAACATTCTTAAGGGCTGTAACTTTACTGGTTAAAAAAAGAATTTGAAAAAGAGTAATACGAACAGTCAGTGACATAGGAGGCAGTAGGAGAGCTCTGGAGGAGTCCTAATAGTTTTATACTGTTGGTAAATGTTCTTTCAGCACATCTTTGAGGCCTGTAGACACTCTGTGTTCATCCAGTTTTAGAGAAAAAATATGCATTTGACACTACCTCTAATTTGTAGCTGGTTCCTTTCAATGATCAGCAGACAGCCTCTCTGCCAATCTCTCCACCCAATTTTGTGCAACCCTCCCACATTTTGTGTGATTCTAACTCAGATGTGTATGCATGAGGGAGAGAAGTGTGTTTACCATTTTGTCCCTGAACAAGGTGCATAAAGCCCACATTTATATGAACACATTTATATACAGTGCTGTGCAAACATCTTGAGCCACCCCTCATTTCTTTATATTTTGCTTTGAATCACCTTGTTGCTGAAAAAAAAAATACTATTTGATGCCTGTCAAACTGTCTTATCTCAGTTGATTGAATCAAAGAAATTGGAAGAAACGTTTCACAGGCTACAAAGTGCCTAAAGATACAAGGTGTCCAGATAAAGGTATTCAGACCACCCAGCTTTCAGCACCACCAGTATGCTGATCACTGCCTGATCATCTGGAATCTTCTGCACCTGTTTCTTCACTGGTTCAGGTCTTAAGTTAGATGCACTTTGTTATGTTTGAATGATTTATACGTAGGTCACCGTGCGGCTTAACAAACAAAAATCATTCCTCTGAAGCTGGTCAGGTTCAGGGACTAGATTGAAAATGAGAGCCTTTGAAAATCCTTCAGGATAGAAGACTGGAGAAAGTATGGTTCTTTGGAAGCAAAATATGAAGAAATAAGTGTATTAGCTCTCTCTCTCTCTATCTCTCTCTCTCTATCCGTACAAGTTTAAAGAGTGAAACTTGCATAAAATTTTCATTCCACTGCTT
>JBBPCZ010000089.1:19360570-19382333 GCA_037974445.1 Brycinus macrolepidotus | reverse complement strand
TTTATACAGTCGACCCTCGTTTCTCGCGGTTAATCCGTTCCAGACTCTACCGCGATATATATATATATATAATATATATAATAAAAACAAACACAGTCAAGTTGGTGTGTTATACATTATTTTATTATGGATATCAATCAGGTGAAAATGCAGTGCTTTGAACTTTGAGTCAAGCTGAGCTGTGATGTCAGCAAGAACTCCTAATGCAGATTGAGCAACTGCATCCCCCTATCTTAAAAAGTCTGGATTGCTAGAAATTGCTAGGTCTGAACTCCCAAGAACAGTAGTCCATACTTAGCGTACTCTGTATCCAGGAATGCCCTGTGATATTTCTACACCTCATGATAGCCTGTGTGAAATATTTTGGGCAAAATTGTGCACATATTGGCATGGCAGAACCATTTGTAGCACAGCGCAGTTGTATTAAATCCTATATTTGGCAACAGCAAAGACACGGAGCACGCTGAAGTAAGGTGACCTCATCCTTCTACCATAGAAGGACAGAAGGATGATTTGACAAATCATTGTATTGAGCTTCTGTTAATCATTATTAGGGTTTTTTTTGTGATGCACTTTCTTGAGCAATTTTTGTCTATAGTGATGGCCACAAATGGCGCATGTTGTCCAAGAGAACCTTGAGTCAAAGACATTTAAACTTATAAAATTTAAACATATAACATTTAAACTTATACAAGCTAGAGGTCATGTAAAGAAATACTGCAGATATAGGGAAATGGAAAGTCATATTTTGGGGGTGTTCCCCACCCCTGCAGTACAGCAGGGTCATGGTTGTAACCCTCCAGGCATCTTTTGTTAGTAATGGCTATGCCCACATTATACCCTTTTTGAATTGCAGTACAGTCAAAGTGAGATGTCTTCATCTGCTATATTTCTAAACCTCTTTTGCTATTTGTCATGAAATGAAATGAGAAGATCTTTCATTCATTCATTCATTTATTTTCTGTAACCGCTTAATCCTTACTAGGGTTGCGGGTACCCAGAACCTATCCTGGGGCCAACAGGGAGGGGCAGGGACTCACCCTGGGTGGGGTGGCAGCCAACCACAGATCAGATAAGATTTCAAGTTTTAATTATGAGGCCTGTGCAATCATTGAATCATAACTTGATTGTTTTCCCTTCATTTCCCTGCATCCATACCTCAGGGCCTGCAGTCTGCCATATGATTCATGCTTCTTTGGGTTGCCATTCACACTGTAAATGAAACAAATTGCACTCAAACACTGTGACTAAAAGGAAGTAATGTGTTCCAAAGACTCTGTGGAACTACTCTGGCCATCCATGCTCTACTCATACAATAAAATCTCTTGATAAGTGTAACAGCACAGACAAAACAAGTCCTTTTGAACAGTCTTTAGATAAGCTTGTTTTATTAGAGTGTGTGGAGGTCAGTGCTTTCCCAAGAGCTTTTCTGCTAATTCATCACCAAAGCAATATTACAGACTCACAAACCCCAAAAAGAGAGTAATTCACCAAAGATTCAAGTTTACACAAGTTTCCCCATACCCCATGAAGTCCATTACCCAATACACAATGGGGGTCTGAAGTTTGCTTCTTTAGTTTCGCACTGGAGCTATGAGGCTAATGTAGCTACATATTGGAAGCTTACACTTTTGAAAGTCTTAAACTGATGGGTAATCTAAAATAGACTTCCTATGTGGTTTCTGACACTATAAGACATACTGTTCTCTTTAAAAAAAACTGTCAAAGACAATTCAGTCCTCAAGGTTGCTACTGTTACTGTCAATGCAATGCTGATCTGTCATCACAGATTCCTCACACCCTGGACACAGACTTTTTGACCTGCTGCCCTCTGGCAGGCGATATAGAAGTCTGCAGACCAGGACCAGCCGACACAAGAACAGTTTCTTTCCCCTCGCAATCACCCTCCAGCTGATCTGTCACACTGCTTCACACCTACAACCTGTAACTGCACTTTATGTACACTTTGTGGTACACATCCTGTATTTCTTTGTATTTTCTGAACGTAAGATCTAGATTGTTTATCATATTGTATTGTTCATTTATACACTTTATATATATATATATATATATATATATATATATACATATATATATATGTATATATATGTATAGTGATTCTCTGAGTGCTTAATGAGTTCTCTGTATTTGTTGCCTTTCTCAGCGTAGATCTTTGATGCTGTTTGTATTTTGACTCAAGCCTTGTCTATGATACTCCTGTTTCTGGTTATTGTCTTTGGCTCTGCCTACTCTGGATTACACGCTCTGCCTCACCTCTATGATCGTGATTGCTCCTGTGTGATTTCAGGATTACAACTGGTTTGTCTTTGTTATACCCGTGAATATGTTTTTTGTGCATAAACTGAAACTGAGATCTATCTCTGCCAATCATTACATTGATTTCAACGTTTTGATTATCTTTTTAGCAACTGTAGCATTCCAGAAGAAATTCCATTTTATCTTTATTTATACATTTTTATCAGTTTCAGCTGGCACTGGCTGCTTAAGTTTATACATTGTACTAGTTCAAGGGTTCTCAATCCTACACTTGGTGGTCAGACTATGCACACTCATCATCTCAGCACACCTCATGATCTCTTTACAAGGTCCTATTAGGCTGGGTCCAGTGTGTAGAGGTCAAAAAAGGGAGCCAGTGTCTGGGACTGGGAACGGCTGTACTAGCTTCCTTATGTCCTATCTATATAGTGTACATTATCAAAGCTAAGCAGTCTTTTTAAATGTAGTATACTATTGCTATGCTGGCATTGTCAACTGTAGATACATAAAATGTTCACAGCATGGGCTTTATATCAGCAAAGTGTGCAGAAGTGTTAGATGATGTACTTTGAGGTCAATTTAGGAATGAACTCCATTTCAAACAAGGAAAAGAATTGGAATTGAACAACCACAGGAAACTAAATATGATTTGAATTGGAGTTTCAGGATGTGGAATTCATGACATTTGGTCTAATTCAATTATTTTTCTGTTTACGACCACTTATTTGAGATTATATGTAGTGACATACATTGCCTTTTAATATTTATGGTATGTTACAGATACTAAGTTGTGTATGAAAAACAGTTGATGAAATTTAAAACTGAGAAAATTTTATATTAACCAATGATGTGTGAGCACTATATAACTGAAACTGGTGCAACAGCAAGGATTTGAATAGACCAGTATATGATTACCAGTTTGATTTGATAAATTCTATCACATGATGAGATCAAACTACAGAATAATGAGTCATATTCATTAATGTACTTCAGTCATATATATTCACTGCATCGAATCATTAAATCCTGAAATTTGACATCACTAAGAATGCATCTCTCGGGCCTAAAAATCTTGCCAGGAGCAGATGAAGCAGGAATTGCTAAGTGCAACTATTCACCTAAAGGTGCTGCTTAAAGTTTGCTCTGTTGGATCCATGAACGAGTATACTACACACATCCATATTTTATGTTTCTAGATGTATAGTGTACATTTTATACTTTACTGTTGGTATAGTTTTATTCTATTCTATTGTTTGTTAATTTTTGCGGCTTTTATCTTTGTACTGTCCACTTTCTGCCATGACAATGCAAATTTCCCTCTTGTGGGACTAATAAAGGTTTATCTTATCTTATCTTATCTTATCTTATCTTATCTTATCTTATCGCAATGCTTTGTGGCTATTGTGGTTCACCAATATGAACTATTATAGACACCTTACAAGAAATTTCTAATTTCTCAACCATTTTCAGTTTAATAGGGATTCCATAGGGATTCTCAGTAATATTGCAGTCCAGAGTTTATATGAATTCCAAGATCATACACAAAAGCAATCCACTGTCAAAATTTCTCCAATATAACTAACAAAATCTCCAGTCTCGCGTCAACATTGGGCCACATCGGCCTGCATTTAAACTCCTGGGTTAAGAACCTTTTGGGAATTTTGGGAAATGCTTTTCAAATCAAATTTAGGCAAATGTTATGGACACTAATGTGCAAAGTAAAAAATGCAAATCTTTTTTAAATAAATACATCATTTTAAAAATCCACAAACATAACATGGAAAAATCCTTTACTATTGTACTAATTTGGAATTTAATGTACCCGATTTAGTAAATCAAGTCAAATTATCTTAGAAGGTAAGATCATTTTAATTGAATTCAAGTTGAATTGAATTCAGTTCAGTTTCATGGCATTCCAGTTCATTTCCAGTTCCATTTTCCTTCAGCTGCATGCAATTGTAATTTCAATTCCAATTCTAGGAAGTGAATTGAAATTTACTATGAATTCCCAGTTCATTTCATGAATGGCCCAACCCTGCTCTGAAGTGACACATTTTCACATCTGCATTGATTTCTCCAAAAGGATTAGAGACTTGAGGTCCATTTCCAAGTCCTTTTCAACTGGACCAGGTAACACATGTTGAAAATGTCTGAGTTGTGTCTTCATGCTTTGATCAGGAGTGAAGACGCATACCTCTCATTGAAGAAAAAAGTTGTATGTATATACAGAGCCATACCAACCACAGACGATAAACATCAACAGTAATAACACAAATAACAAAGACAAACCACAGATTCTTTAAATGTCACAGATCAAAACCAGTTTTGTAATTGCTCTGAAACTCTGAAGATGTTTTGACAGCTTCTGACTGATTACAAGCCTCAGCCTCGTATCAGTTTCCACGGAAAATTGATGTGCAGAATAGTCTTTATTGATCCTTTGCATTTTACAATAATTTATCCTTTGCTTTCTTTTTTCTCAGGTCATTTTCCTATCTGTGTCCCACGACGTCTAATCGATTGCCCTGTCTTCAGCTGAGCGGGTAATAGAAAGCTATTTTTGGTAGAAGTCCACCCTGATTATAGTCACTGTACCCATGCAAAGTGTCTTCAGAAGTAAAAGGTTGATCTAATCAAAGGGCATTCAGCTTATGAGTGATGATGTTTACGTCAACACGAACTCACAGCATGCATTTAACTCACAGCAAGCCTTGAAAATGGTAACGGTGAAGGTGTGATAGGAGGGATAATATGGAGAAGGAAGGGGAGTGAGGGTAAAGATGGGAAAACAAGGATGTCTATTCAGAATCACTGTTCTCAATCATATAAATACAGTTTGGTTGCAAATGCACGTGCAAAATTATTTTGTTGTGATGTTGCTACTCTACAACCATCATTTTTAACTACTTTATTTACATCATATTTTTATCATTATTGTCTCTGTGCCTCTGTATGATTGTGGAGTAGTTGCAATTTCCTCCATGATCAATAGCTTTTAAATTCTGATTCTCATTCGTAGGAAGCTGTAAATAATGATGGGATTTTAAATGTGTCCAGTTGATGAACAGAGCTGAAGATGATTCTATAATGACTGAGGAACTTCTGAAACTAAGCTGCAAAAACAGCCCCTTTTGAATTCATGACGTCATGAAAAGCAACAAATTCCTCTATTCAGCTTAGCTCTGCCCATTTACGCCCACATACGAAACACGTGAAAAGTAAGAACCTGGAGCCTGAAGTTAATATTCAGTAGTTGAAAAGTACACCCCAAGCAAAAAGAGGTTCTATCCATTAACCAAAGGGTTCTTTGACTTTTTAGTGCTATATAGATTCATTTGTTAAAATGCACTTCACAAAACCATAAAAAACAGGATGCAGAGGAGAAGAACCAATCTGCTGAATGTTGCTCTCCTCAGGCTTGTTATTTTTGTGTGTTTTGTCTTTACTGTTTGTGTCATTATTTTTCCAGCCAGTTTACTCCCTAATTACCTATGATTTACAAGCACTCCTAAAAATAGGCAAAACAATCTGACAAGATGCAACTACCTTTGTAGCAACGCCCGACCTTGCCCGACCACGCTCGACCACGCCTGACCACTCTCAACCACACTTGACCACACCCGACTACGCCCGACCACGCCCGACCTTGCCCGACCACGCCTGACCACTCTCGACCACACTTGACCACACCCGACTACGCCCGACCACGCCCGACCACATGGAGGGGTTTTCATGCTGATCGAACCTTTAGTATTTATTAATCAACTGCAGACCATTCTACATGTCTAGAGAATTCTCAGTTGTGCTCATGACTCATGACTCATGGTTTACACCCCACCGCACAGGGACACACTCTGCGCTTTGTGAGAACTGTCCACGCAAACCCTGAAGGACCATTCATTATTTCAGGTGATTTTAATCAGGCCAGCTATACCTTAAATACCTCTCATATTGTACTTTGGACTTTCAATAGCACCGGCACATTACCTCTGTTTACTGCCATTATGGGCACATTTAAGCCCTGGCTGTTACTCCATTTGATAGTCTACCATTTACAGTTACTCAATGGTGTTCAATGCTGCTAACTGTCTCCTGCGCAATAATATATGTGTAGTACAGTATTATTAATTCTGGAAGTTTTACGTCCCTTTCTTAATTTACTCTTGAGCAATGTTAAAAGTGTGGTTTACATCTCTTTCCAACTTTACTGTTACACTGCTGTACTGTATTGTTGGTGCTGTATTGTCTACTTACTGTATTGTCTCAGATTTACAACCCATTCACATCACTGTTACAGTGCTATGTTTATTGTATTGTTTCTGTCATCCCTTGCACTTTGCTCAGTGCTGCTAACTGCCACTTGTGCAATAATCATACTTATGCATATTTATCCTCGCCCTGTCAGCCCATGCCTCCATGCCGCTTAATCTAGAAATCCGTCATTGGATCTGTGATTGCGTACGCACGTTTCAGACCAGAGACAAGTACGCGTACAAGAAATGAAAGTAAGATCTCCGGGAAGCCATCAACTACACAAGCGCAGTTTAACCACTCGTGTGATGCGCCTCAGATATGGCAATGAATTCAATCTCTGATGGACTACAGATCACAGTGATGCACGTTCACAGCTGCTGTTGCAGCTCTTGCTGATGAACTAAACATGTTCTACGCACACTTTGATCTCGTGAGCCCAGATCAGCTTGGACCAACTGATCCACTGGCGACGCCATATCACATACACTTCACTCCACCCTGGCCCAGCTTGACAATAAAAACTCCTATACCAGGCTGCTATTTGTGGATTACATCTTGGCATTTAACATCGTCATGCCATCCAAAAGCTGCTAGTTCTGGGACTCAGCACTACCCTGTGCAGCTGGATTCTGGATTTCCTCACCAACAGAACCCAACATGTGCAGATTGGCAGAAACACTTTCTCCACCCTGAACTGCAGGGCAGTGTTCTGAGCCCGTTGCTATACTCCCTGTTAATGCATGACTGTGCGGCCTGATGCAGCTCCATTCATAAAGTTTGCTGATGATACCACTATTGTGGGCCTGATTACCAACAGTGATGAGACAGCCTACAAAGAGGAGGTGAGGCTCCTGACAGAGTGGAAAAAGGATGCAGTTCATTCCCTCATCTCCCTCAGATGAGATGCTGTGGAGTGCGTCAGCAGCTTCACATTCCTTGGAGTCACCCTCAGATCTAACCTCAAGTGGACAGAAAACATGGCAGCTACTATTAAAAAGGCCCACCACTGGCTTCACTTTCTCAGGCGTCCACCACAGTCCTCACCAGTTTCTACAGGTGTGCTGTGAAGCCCATCCTCACAGGGTGGTAAAAACTGCATCGGCACTCCACTTTCAGCAATCTGCTTTTAGGAGGTTTACTCGGACGCACTGCCTCAAAAAGACAAAGTGCATAATGTAGCATTTTAGTCATCCTTCACTGGCACTTTTCTCCTTTCTGCCCTCTGGTAAGAGGCTCAGGACTCTTAGGAATGTGCAATATTACTGCTATATTATACACTGCCATATTTGCATGTATTTGATCTCCCCCATGCTCAGCAATCTGCCCTGTCACTTTGTTTAGTACTAATTCTGTTTATTTCTTTTTCATGTATTGCAATCCCCAAACTTTACCCACCGTGGCACTTCATATTCCTACCATGCTCTGTGACATATCACTGACTACCTCATGTTGATTGTTGTACAATTGGTTGTCACTTGTATTTATTGTATTGTATTGTTAATTGTGTCTGTTGGTAGTTGTCTGTAGTCTGTGGAGAAGCATTCAAGTAAGAATTTCATTGTAGATATGACAAAAAAAAAAAACACGAATCTTGAATCTTCATTCATAGAGAAGAACCATTTATCCAGGCAAAGAACCATTTAAATTCAAATTCAAAGTTCTTTACATGCCCAGCACTTGAAGAACCCCCATTCTTAAAGGGTGTATGGACCAAATTTCATGCGAGTGACTTATAAAGGAATGGCTGTAAATAAATAACAACAGTGAGCTATTTATCATCGGATAATTTCTTAAAATATTGAAATATTGAATAAAACATCTGAAAGTTCTTCTTCAGTCTAGTTTAAGTACACACTTGATTGAAGTTATTGAATAAAATAACACCAATTAGTTATCTGGGAAGTGACTCCAAATGTTTGAACTTTGGTGTAAATAATAATGAACGAGTGTTAACGGAAAGAGAGAAGGTAAGTGAAATAAGCCGGAGAGGAGATGAGAATTCCCTGAAAGAAAATGTTGTTCCATATGAAAAATGTACGAGCTGCTAGAGCCTCTGCACGCTCACCATGGAATGAATACTCGGATACCATGTAATATCCTCAGATACATATTTGCCCCAGATATGCATTTGTGCCACAATTATGGAGGTTTTAAAGTTGTTTGGTGCATAAATCACTCGAGTAAACCCGCCTTTGGGTTGTACAGTCATCGGCTCAGCAGTGATAGGTGCTACATTTCTAGTACAGCCATCTATCTTAGACTTCCACTCATCAGAGCCCATCCATTCCCAAGCACTCTTAAGAGGTATTTTATAAGTGGGAAAGTGCCGGATTAAAATGGACCCATCTATCTACAAGACATCACAGAGCACACTGAAAGCGTCCCGCACCCCTGGTGCGTAATTTATTCAGTGCCAATGACTATTTTTTGGGAGCAGGGGAGGGGGGTTGAGCAGCATTATGGGCAAAAAATAGTCTTGAATGGTAAAGTAATTTAGTGGTCATGTAAGTAGACTTTGATACTGAGGGCATGAATCCAGGCCCTGCAGGTGAAAAGAATTAGGGTTGAATAACAAATGGGCAAAGACCACATTGTGAATCATAGGTGCAGGTGAGTGCCTTGAATCTTCCATTCTTTTGTGTTTTTTGAGCAGAAAAGAATAAATGTTCCTTTTTATTCATCTGAACTTGATTTTTGATTTCCAGTACCTTTACACTCACAGCAGGAGAGAGTTGGGCATTTCCTAGAGGGGCATAAAAAGTAACATTTTTAATGTAGTTAAAGAGGTTCAAATAAAATGTGCCTTTGGTCAGCTCCTTGCTCTCTCAAAACGATGTCACACAGATATTTTATTCTGTTTTTTCACCCTGTTTTCACCCGGTCATTTCATGTGACGAGTATCTGGACTGTACCATGGTCCTAAAGTGCAAATCACATTAACAAATGAAGAAAAAAAAGGAAATCAAAATCAAGACTCCAGCAAAATGAACCCTTGCTTGCCAGTGTACCCTATGTCGTATTAGCAACACGCATGAAATAGTCTAATGTTCTATGAGGATGTACCCTTAGAGCAGTGGTTCTCAGACTTTTTCTCACATTCCCCACTTGGCAGGAAGAAATAATTTCACGCCCCACCTCAACAAAACAATGACAAAAAAGTCTAGGTGTCACTTTACTTTGTTTAGATAACATCAAATTCATTAACAATAATTTCTTCACTAACTTTTGTTGTGCAAAAAACAACTTTCACTCTAAACAACGTTCTGTGACATTTGTCACTAAATTACTTCATTAGTTTGCGCTTAAAAGAAAGAGGCAAATTAAGCAAAATTTGCACCAGAAATGCCAGAAAAGTTCAGTCTGTAATGTCTCTAAGTGTCTTCCTAATTTATTGGGTCTCATACTGTCAGCTGCCAGTTTTAAAACACAAAATACAGACAGATATCTCCTCATCTCTTACCACATTAATCGTGAAACCTAGAGCTTTGTCATATTTCCTTTTGTCTTGTTTTTTTGCCAGTCATCGACACCTGCCTCGTTTCTCTCAGAAGCATCACCTGTTTTTCTTTCAGGACCTGTTAAATATCTGTCCATTTTTACTCTCTAATTCTTTGTTCCGCCGTGAAAATGACTCCGATGTTAAACATTAGTTCTGTATGACTTTCCCCAAGGTCTCTTGCACCCCACCTGTCTTGACTCTGCGCCCCACCAATGGGGGCCGCCCCACACTTTGAGAATCACTGCCTTAGAGTGTTCAGCTAATGGCTGATGCTGATTTGATTTTGCTGTTTTTTGATTGTAGTGCTGTTGTTTTGTTGGTTTTAGTGTGACATTTTCTGATTTGAGGAAATTTTTGTACTTAAGGGCCACTACAATGTGCTATAGCTGCAATCTGAACAGATTTTAACAACATGAATTTACTTGACTTTACATGTATTTAAACTGATTTTCTGCTTTGTTAATGACTGTAATAACTAACCCCTCTGTCTGTTAATATTAGCCCCACCTCAAACTTGCACTCACCCTGTTTTTTTTTCCTGAATTGTTCATAAACAGTAGATGCTACTTGTATAAACAGTCATTTGTTTAGATAAAATATTTTATTTCTTAATTCCAAAATAGATATAGATTTTTTTTTCTGACTGTTTTGTTGGTAGTTCAGACTCAGCCATTGAACTTACCAGCAGCCATTCTCCACCTCCCCTTAAAGATAAGTGGTGGTCCATTTCGAACCTTCATGCCTCACGCACCCCCCGAGGTGAAAAATGGTTCACTCTGTCTCCCTCCCACACACCGTCCTTGACCCAAACCCGTCCTATTTCAGAAAGAATCGGCATGGAGGAAATTACCAAAGCGCAACAGGCTGTCAGCGACCTGACAAAAGACTATTAACCTGCTCGGTGGAATAGATGCTCCTGTTTGAACTGAAGCAAAAAGGTAGGGCCAGGTAGATTTGATGGGATATGGGGTTCTTAATGGCCTCTGTTTAGAGCACTTAGCAGTGTACCGTTGAGCCCTGCTACTGGTAATCAGCTTAAAATCCCAACTGTGGGATTTCAGAAAATCTAAAACCTTTAGAAACCACCAGAACAACTTCAGATAGGACTGACAAATATGACAGAGCTAATTAATAGGTTAATACCTATTAATTAGCTCTGACCATACTCACTCCTGTGTATGTGATAAACTGATGCTCTTAAAGCATTCTACTCCACCCAATAGCACCTAACTAAAAAATAAAAACTATCACATAGGGTTGTGGGTACAGTAAATGTGATGCATATGCAGCAGGGATCTGGTTTTATTGTGAAAAACAGGGAAACAGGCAGCAAAAAAACAGATATGGAGCAAACAACACATAGGATTCAGACAGGGATCAGATGGGCAAAGGTCCTCATATTAACATACAGGGTTCAGACAGGCTACAATCCTCTTAGTAACACGTACAAGGATCAGACGGGCATAGGCCCTTACAGTAAATACATATCAAACAGGCCAAGACCCTCACATAAAACACACAGACACACCGATATCTTTCAAGGATATATACCATGTCCACACTGGTGAGGCCCAGCTGCAACATGTGGCAGCAAGCAAGGTCCCAACCTGGACCTCACAGTGAGGACAGGTCACACGCTCCTGATGAGAGAGGCCTGCACACAGTGAACACACAAGGTCTAGTTCAATGATTACAGGACTGAGAAGTCTACGCTGAAATGTACTTTCATTTGCTAGAAAGTGGAACTGCATGTCCTAAATATCACATTTCTTGTGTAAGGCTGCGTTCTTTATCTTCCTCTAGCCCATGATAACAGCTAACATTGTTTGCTTCACTTCACTTTGCTTGCAAGTTTTGAATGTCTCTCTTTGACGGACAGGACATTGTAATGGCCCAGATGTCTGAGGTGAGAGTTTCTTTCATTTATAACGAACACAAAAGCTGAGCATGGACTTACACCTGAAATCATGATCTCAAAGGTCCCAGTGGGAAAAGAGGTTCTGTGTAATAATACTTGTACAGAGTGTGTGTTGTCTCGGGGAGAAAGAGATTATAAGAGACAGAGAGAGAGAGATGGACAGGGTTTCTTTTTTTAGATGTGAGAATGGCAGCAAGGCGAATGGAATCAAGTTAATCTTGACCATGGTTCAGTAGCAAAGCCATTGAGCCATGATGAGAAGATACCAATTGGGGAGACTTGACATGCAATTGGTGATCCTTACAACATAAGCAACACCCTAATGCATGGTGGGTTCTCTGAAAATTTTCCATATATACACACAATCTAATCTCTGGCCCACATTACAGGATGATTTTGAGGCTGATGTGCCCCTCCTGTCATTTGCAAAAGGTCTCCTGATATCAGGGTGATCTTAAATGGTAATCTTCCATGGTTACCATGTGATACCACTCTGATCTACAGTCTGATCTCTCAGTCCAGTCAGGACCATCCTGACTGTGAATTGTAAATATCAAACATGCTCAACAGTGTCCTGAAGTGGTGTGGGTGGGTAATGACTATCCGGGGAAAACAGAAGGTTGAGATTATATTTAAAAAGAAGTTATAAAGTTATGATCAAGGTAAGTCGAGATGGACTACAGAAAAAGATGATAACTAATGTAAATGTAAATGTAATGTTAATATGTAATATATAATAAATGTATAGTCTCCTGTAAAACATTCCACTTGGCTTTTTCTGTGCAAAAAAGCACCCATCACCAACATAGCAATTGCCTCGATGTCTTCCACCACGTGTGTTCAAATCTAAAGTCATTTAAGTTAATGAGAACTCCTGTGATGTAGTTTTTCAGGTTTTGAGAACTGGAACTGCTGGTTGGGACTCTTGTTCGAAAGCATAATCTGAACGTGTGCGGTGTTTCATTCAGGACAGACAGTGTCGTGTGGGAAGTTTGGGGACTTTGAATGCCTAAGGACAAAATAACCTATGACAAATATCATTATATGTGGGGTCACTCATGTTCTCAACATTGGTTAATATTTTTTAAATCCTGTAGTGCCGGCCAGCCTTAAAACATACATGGTTCCTGAATTGGACAATTGATTATAAGGTCCTAGGTCAAAAACTGTAACTGGTATAGAACAATTGCATGGATATCAAATAGGGGGTATTGGGTGTTTGTGACTCAACAGAGATTTGAAACTAAGAAAAGTCGTGAAAGTTCATCCAGAAAAAGAAAGATAAATTAAATTACAACCTTAATGCAAAACTAGACCAAAGCTTAGATTAAACTAAAATATTGTAGACTTGACTTGTGGACATACTCAGAGATTTGAAACATGACTCAGACTCCAGAGACTCAAGATTTGATTCTATTTGGACTTGCACCCCAGAGACTCGAGATTTATAATGTTTATCCATATCAAAGATTCCATCTCAGCCAAACCACTTAATGAAGCACTTCTGGCGATAAGTGACTGGTGAGCATGTAAGGTTCTTCTCTTTGATACCACGGCCTCCAACACATTTACACGAGTGTCTGCCTTGGCCCGCTCACTTCTCGGTTTTCTATAATGACGTATCAAAGGTTAAACCTACATATTCCCTATTTTTCCCCTGCCTACCACTTTCAGCTTTCCCCTGCTCTGCTGAGCTGCAGTAACACTTAGCGCTGTAAACGGTCTCACAGTGAGAAATAAATGCCGGGGTTTGAGAGCAACGCAATGACCACAGTGGAAAATTGCAAACATTCACGCATGGAAGAGATCAAAGTGGAGAGGCCCATTCCAGCCGCACTGTCTGGGATTGCTTCTTCCCTCAGCGGAGCAGTGCTCACCCAACAACATCAAAGACCAGATGTTCGGCCGAGAATTGTGCAGAGGAATCAGCTGTCAGCAGGCATGCTGAACCAGGCGAAAATGGGGAAATAGATGTGTACAAGCCGTCTTCCTTGGTCTTCTTCCTTGTTTTTTGCTAAAGCATTGCTCAACCTGAAGGACAAGGATTTCTGATTGAGACAATGATATACTGTCTGGCTCGCTTTGAGAGAATATGGATAGAATTTTGCGTCTTCATATTTATCCGGGGGTAATATTAATTATGAACATGTGCTTAATATTGTAGTGTTGACACTGTTGTTTTAGAAATATCATTTGGAGTTTTTATACTGGGGACATGGTGAGTTGGGGTGCTAAGGGGGCTGCAGCAGCCACAGATTCTTTAACTGCAACTGCTAAAAATCATGAAAGTATTGGTATTAATAATTAAATAATTCTAACATAATAATTACATTAAATGAAATCAAAATGTGAAGTAGCCAGGCACTTTATAAGTTAACACTCACCAACTACTGGCCACTTTGGTGGCATGTCGCTTAAGCAGGTATAGCTGTCCAGAGTAAAAGTGTATGTACAGTTGTAGACTTTTAGCCCTGAAGTGGCCTTGTTTTTTATTCCATTTTGAATATATTAGTTTATTTTCAACCGTTATATCCCCTGTTTCCTGTGTGTTTGAGTGTTGACTCATCAACACGTACCTTTCTGGTTCACACAACAATGAGACTGGACGATTATATATTGCGATAAACTTTCAACATGGGCTAACCTTCAAATTTTGGGACAGATTCTGGCATTAGGTGACCCCTCAGTGCTCATCTAGAATCAGTTTCATTTTATCCCACACCTTATGTCACCCTGCTTAAGATGCATCAGACTGCTGGTTTCAGATCAGCACTGAAATGCTTCCGTTTTCTCCTAAAGACTTGCCATGTGGAGCATAGCCCAGGAAATGCCTCAAGGACAAACATGGTGGGTGCCAACCCAAGCTCCCTTTCAGTCCTTCTCAGAGATGCCAAGAGCCTAATGAGTAATCTAGCAGCAGGAAATCAGTGTAACATCATTTTACACAAAGGCCGATGGCCATAAAGAATAGAGTCTTTGTGCACTAACCCAGTGGTAACCTTGACTCTTTTCACATAATCACTGATGCTGTGAGGCACAACTCCATGGTTAATAATGACATTTTTTGTGCTATTAATTCTAACGTCACAGTCTGTTAAAGGGAGCAGGTTGAAGAAGGTCTCAAGCCCTGAGGCAAAGTCTCTGATCGCATTGTCATCCCCTCTGGAACAGCAGCACACCTGATTTACCCCTCTTCAGATGCCCAGCCATATTTCTGACTTGATTTATTACTTTAAGTAGATGAAAAGAACAAGTGGTCCTCGCCTCAACAGAATAAATACACGCAGTTCTTATTCATTGTGCATCCAAAAATGTCATCATAAACATTGCACATTAAAGCCAATTAGTCTAATGGAAGAATTACAGTTATTACTGGACAACATGTGTCTCCCTGCGAAATACTGGAAAAAAAAAAACGAATGTCAACAATCCTGCCTCGTATATGTTACCATGTTTACTAATGTGTACTGGAGCTTAGTTTCATTAACCAGGCCACTGAGCTGTTTAATAAATTCTCCAAAAGACTAACATGGAGCCGAGGGAGGGCACTGACCCTCTATATCTAGGAATGACACTTTACCACAACATGCCAAGTGTGCACATTTTATCTGTTGATGAAACTGATAAGCTTGTTCTGATAGGCACATGTGGTATCGGATAATCTGTCTGTATCTATCTGTACTTTACACAGCATACAGCTGTTGAAGCTCATGCATAGTCTGTTCTTCTTTTTTGGGTAACACGTTCTTAAATTCTGCACCAACAATCGCATCAAACCTTGAAAACAGCTGAAGTGTATCGCCAACCCTTGAACTCAATAAATGTGATGCTGCATAACCTAAGATTTAATTTAAACACAGAATCCTTAATTAAGCGCAGTATAGAAATTACCTAATGAACGCTGGGTCATTCTGTTCCCCAAGGTACACGACAGTACATCCTTTTGTGTTTTCTCTTTTGCAGGAACTTCTTTATCAAAGTGTCCCACATATATATTCAAATGAATGGAGGGAAAGCCTTTAATTAATTCTAAGTACATTTGAAAAAGAACATGGTCCCTACTAGTAAAAGTCAAATTTTAACCTGTTAGAATTAGATTTTTTTTTACATTTGTTTTATTATTATTTTTATTTGTTCACACCAAGATATGTGGATCAGAAGCTAATATGCCTTGCCATTTAAATGCTTCCAGCGGCAAACTTTCAAGCACGGCAGGGTCAGTCAGGGTCATTTTACTTTTCAGCTGTCGCCTGTGTCATCCGTTTGCACTTTTATCTATTTTATTGATTTGGCAGTGCGCACACCCTCAGGGGTTGGGGTGTATGTCAAAACTGGATTTGGATAATTTACTAGCTGTTTTTAAGGCATGTGTATTCAAGTTTCAGCTTCACAGATTGCGGTTTTAGTGAGTTATTCATTTGTAGCCTGCTGTGATTAGCACTTAGCTTATAGCTGTTTGGTCACATGTTTGCAGCACTGGAGCTACGGATGATATTGAGATGAATGTGATCTGAGGCACATGTTTATGATTTTGTTATGTGCTGTTCATTTTACAGCTGCGGATGCTCTCTCACCCACACATGTGCCAAATAAACAAACTGTCAATGTGTTGCCTAATGCTGCAGGCACCAACAAAGATTTTTTTCACAGTGTTCACAAGTGCTGATCTTAACAGATTTTTTTTTTTTTTTTTGCAGTGACCCAAGATCTGTCTTGAAGCTTTGTTCAGTTTATATAGATCACACTAAGTTGGATTGGGTCCTGAACCACACTGACACATCTATGGCACTTCAGTGAAGAGCTCACTATGGTTTGAGCATACTGAGGGAAGTTTTCTGGATGTATTTATGAAAACATTTTGGGGTGACTATTGTGTACACTAGTGTTTGTCAGAAAAGATTGGAAATTGTGTAAATTGGATTTTGAAAGCCTGAAAAGGAATAAATCTGTTTGAAATTTTCATTTGTTCAAATGTGAATGCAGTCAAAATAGTCCATATACAGTGCTACAAGTGAGACGCCAGCCTTTGCGTCATAATAATTAGGTATTTTTCTCTGACACAACCAACTCCAGAAACTCAATTTCTTCTCAACAGATTTATTGATTGACTAGGCTTTCAGATACTCAGGTACTAAACTGACAAGTACACGTCCCGCTGAGTAAAAAATGTATCTGAGAGTTCACAAGTAGATGAAGTTAAAGTTGTTCAAAGCAAGGTGCTTGTCCTTGCCCTCGGAAATTCAAGGTTGAAGTCTTTTCAGCTGCGGATCGCCCCTCACTGAGTTGCTATGGAAACCAGGCTGCTTCTCGGGTAAAGGTGACTGCTACACATGGAGAGAGTGGATGTGCATGCAAGCAACAGGTGAAAAAGCAATGGGAGTATTGCTTTGGTCCATGAGTGACACAAAACTGCAACTGTCTCTGCCTTTGTTGACTCAGTCCATCATTATGGAACTCTTTCATTATTGTGTCAGTTAAAAATTGTGAATGTGTAAAGATGCATTATATTAAATTATTTTCCTTCAGAGAAGAGCACATACACCGTATTGGGACACCTGACTATTACACCAAGAGGGATTTTAATGACAGTGCATTTAAATACATAGACTTTAATATGGAGTTGTTCCCCCTTTTGCAGCCATAACAGCTTCCACTCTTATTGGAAGGCTTTCCAAAAGATTTTGTGTTTCTGTGGGAATTTGTGCCCATTCATTCTATAGAGCATTTATGAGATCAGGCACTTATGTTAAATGAGAAGGCCTGGCTTGCAATCTTCGTTCCAGTTCATCCCAAAGGTGTTCAGTGAGGTTGAGGTCAGGGCTCTGTGCAGGACAGTCAAGTTCTTCCACACTGAACTCATGCCACTATGTCTTTATGGACATTGCTTTGTGCACTTTTTGCCCTGATGAGTCAGGGTGAAGAGTGGTGATGATGGCATCATCCACTGAGGAGTTGGGAAGATAAGCAAACTGCAGGCGGTCTGGTGAGGGGGGCAGCTGTGATTTCATGTGCTTGACTCTTGAAGAACTTTATGATGATGGGTGTGAGTGCAACGTGACGATTGTCAGTGAGGCAGGGCACTAAGAACTTCTTGGCAACGGGATGATGGCGGTGGCATTGAAGCATGTTGGAATGACGGTGGTGCTCAGAGAGATATTGAAGATGTCTGTGAGAACATCTACCAGCTGGTCTGCACATCCTTTGAGCACACAACCAGGATTTTTTTCTGTCGGGCAGCCTTCCATAGGTTGACTCTAAAGCAGAGTCTAATCAAAGCATGAGAAAATTATTGAAATGTTTAGAAACACTGTTCCTCAAAGAAAGATTTGAATGGATTAGCATATTTCTTTCTCTACAGTGCATAATATCATTAAACAATTCAGGGAATCTGGAGGAATTTCAGTGTGTATAGGGCAAGGGCACAAGCCTAAGCTGAACACCTGTGATCTCTGATCCCTCAGATGGCACTGAATCAGTTGGCACTGAATCAAGAACCATCATTAATAGCTGATATAACCACATGGGCAAGTGTTAATCACTACAGTATGAAGTTACATTCACAAATGCCTCTTAAAACTTTAATGTGCAAGAAAAGAAGCCTTGGGCTTGGAGGCATCTGGGATGGACCATCGCACAGTGGTAATGTGTACTGTGGTCAGACGAATCAGTATTCCAGATCTTTTTTAGAAGAAATGGATGCTGCATGCTCCACTACAAAGACGAAAAGGACCATCAAGTATGCAGTTGTGTCAGTGCCCTTGTCAAATGTAATTTATACTTCTGTGATAACACCATTAATGTAGAAAAGTACATTGAGATTTAGAGTACCATTACAGAGTGAGAAATGCTTACCATCTCAACTTTCTTTGGAATGTGTTGCAGCCCTGAAATGCCAGAAGTAATGCATATTAACAAATGATCAGTTAAGGTGATCAGACAAAACATAAAATATCTTGGGTTCATACTGTCTACAATGAAAAAAAAGTCAAAAGAAATGTAAAAGTTACTGTGGTGTTTTAATCTGCATTTTCCATAACATTCCAACTTCTTCTGATTTGGAGTTGCATTTGTGTTTGTGTGTGTGTGTGTGTGTGTGTGTGTGTGTGTGTTGGTGTGTGTGTGGGTGGGTGTTTGTGGATGATTAGCAGCTCCCCCTGCAGTGCAGAGATAGATTAACAGTGCAAGAGATTCTGCTTACCTTTGAAGCCTGACATTAATAGGTGTTTCTCCCATTGTGCACAAATTTGCCTTTGAAACACCTTAAAAATTACAGCAGTGATATATAGAAGCAGACCCATGGGGCAGGAAAAACAATAGATTTTGTATCACTGAACCAGCTATTGATACCATACCCTGGTTTGCAGTGGTTATTGCAATGTTTCAGATGTTGCATGTTGTAATTTTACTCAACTGTAACTGGAAAATATCATCCTGCAGCAAAGGGCAAATGTACAACTATATCTGAAGTTATATCATAATATGGGGTCGCAAAACAAAAGCGCAACATGTGGACTAAAAAGGAAGTACAATCTCAATATAAGGGCTACCAACTTTAAACCAATACTCCAATGTATCACCTAAAAGCTCTGAAACAATACCCCAATATATGGCATGAAACTGAAGCAATGGCTCAATATATGGCCTTAGACTGTGTAACAATACCTCAGTATGTGGCCTAAAACTCTGAAACGATACCCTGATATACCCCTCAAAACAATATAGCGGTACTCCAATATATGGCCTATAAATCTCCAATATATGGACTAAACCTCTGAAGCCATACCCCAATGTATGTAGGAATACCCCAAAATATGGCCTAAGACTCTGAAGCAATTACCTAATTCGTGATCTTGAAACTGTGCAGCAAAACCCCACTATATGGCCTAAAAACTCTGAAACAATGCCTCAATATATAGCCTAAAATTCTAATAAAAATATATAAATAAATGTATGGTTCAAAACTCTGAAACAATACCGCTATAAACGGTCTTAAAACTGTGTAGTAATACCTCAACATATGGTCGAAAGCTCTGAAACAATACCCTAATATGTGGCCTATAAACTCATAAGCAGTAACCTAATACATGGCCTTCAAACTGTGTAGCAGAACCCTAAAAACTCTGAAAAAATACCCTAATATATGGCCTTAACCTCTGAATCAGTCATCCAATATGTGGCCTTAAAACTGTGCAGCAATACCTCAACATATGGCCTAAATTTCTGAAACAATGCTCCTATATTTGGCTTAAAATTCTTAAGCAGTACCTCAATATATGGCCTAAAATTCTGAAACAACACCCTAATATATGGCCTTAAAACTGTAGCAAAACCAAAAACTCTGAAGTAATACCCAATAAAACTATGAAACAACACACCAATATATGGCCCTAAAACTATAAAGCAAAATCACAAATTCATGAACCAATATAAGATATTTCATAACTGCATACAAATAATGACTGATTTTATTTTTTACCTACTGGGTGAGCTAAAACCCGTTAAGTTTAAGTAAATTTTTCTCTCTTGTAGTAGACGTGGACATTATCTGTTTCATTGCAATAGAAGATGGCACTTTAAACAGAAGTTATAGATTACAAAAGGTGTCTTAGTAAGAAGATATTTATCGCTTATAGGAAATAAAAAACAAAACTCATTTTTCATTGAGATTATCTTAACTTTGCACATTTCTTAGACAATCTTGCTTCTTCTGTGCATTTATTTTTGAATACTATTCTCTTTTTTTGTTGAGGGGCATTTTGTTGTGGTCCAGCAGCACACAGCAGGGTGCTTTTTCTGTGTGCTGGCCACCTACCGGGCCTTCATTTGGGGTCGGCACAAATAACAAGATCCCCCGAGGAAGCTAATGTAAAAGAAATGCCTTGAATTACTGTTTTCTATTCATCTACCTGCCCGTGAGGGGATTTCGCTCTAACGTGCTCTGTAATAATTAGGGAGACTTGTTGGTTAAAACAAAATGAAGCAGTTGAACTTTTCCACCTCTCTGCATTGTTTTGCATGTTAAATAGCTGAAGGAACTGTTATGATACTGTTTAGGCACATTAAACACATACACACCACACACACACACACACAGACTCACACACACACATACATATACATAAAAGAAAAAAAAGGTAGCCAAGATGAAGGAGGTTTGTAGGAGGTTTGTGGAGGTTTGTAGCAAGAGATACAGTCAAGCAGGTATATGGATGTGAGGCCATTCAGGGCTTTTTTTAATAATCAAGATAAAATTTGATAAATAGCCAATGACGTCTTGGTAATGTTGGACTAATGTGGTCAAATTTCCTGGTTCTAGTGAGGATTCTAGCTGCCACATTCTGGTCTAGTTTATTTAGGTTCTTGTTGGAGAAGCCTGATAGTAGGGTGTTGCAGTCCTCAAGTCAGGAGGAAATAAAGGCATGAACAATTTTTTCTGAATTATGTAGTGATAGTGTGTTTCTTAACTATCAGTACAGTATTTCTTAAATGAAGAACAGATATTTTAGTAATAGTACCTATACGTGTGTTGAATGATAGATCTTAGTCAATAGTGTCACTAAGATTGACATAGATGACTGAGATGACACGGATCCTTCAGGATGCACTATATGGACAAAGGTATTGGGAGGATGTGTCAGTGCTTCTGATGTCCAGCAAACCCACCACGTCTCCGCTCGACCCAATCCCGTCGAGCACGCTCCAGATGATGTCTTCGGATCTAATCCCACTTATTGCCTACATCAATGGCTCCTTAACAACTGGCCATGTCCCATCTGCTTTCAAGTCTGCAGTGGTCACACCAATTCTGAAGAAAC
>JBBPCZ010000089.1:19330640-19351850 GCA_037974445.1 Brycinus macrolepidotus | reverse complement strand
ATATATTTCCATTCACTGGTGACTTTATTAGGTCTACAGTTACTGATTGAAGCCCTTGTGCTGCCCATACATTTGTCAGCCACTTTAAAGTCATTCTGAGTTAGAAATCAGGACACATTTTTCCTCCTTATTGTGTATATATAAGGGCGAATATTTGTGGCTGATGCATGATTTCATTCATCAGTACCTTTTCTGGTGTTCTGGAAGGAAAAGAAGAAGAAGAAGAATAAAGAGGTTATAACACTGACTACATTTTATGCTGTTTATGAAAGGATTCTTTTTATTTCTTTTTTTAAAGTCATGTTTTAGTCAAACATCAGAAGGCAGGCAAACGCTACTACGCCTTACACAGAGTTTACTTAGCCTTTGTAATGTTCTGCTGTCTTTTCCCTTGTTTCCTTGTCTATGTCATTGTTTACGCCTACCATATGTCTGTCTGCCATGTGAGTTTGTTGTTGTTTTGATGTCAGTCTCCACCCTAGTCCTGCCTCCTCCTCAGTGTTTCCACTTGTCTTGTTCCTGTCTCCTCCCCAGCCAATGTGTTTCCCATTCACTAGTTAGTATATTTACCCCTGCACTTCAGTCTGTGTTTGTCGCTTTTGCCTCAATGTTACTCGGTTCGGTTTTTGCTCAGTGTTGGTTCCGGACTCCTGTGTTTTCTCTGCTCTGCTTTTTGTGTCTGTTTTTGATTATAGATTCCTCTTTGCTTTTGTCCTGTCCTGTTTGCGTTACTCCTGTTAGTCCTATCTTGAATTGTTCTGCTCTATTCTGTTTTAGCCTGCCTTGTTTATCTTTGTTTAGTTCAGGTTTGTTCTTGTTTATCTCTGTTGTGTTTCCTTCTGCTTTTTGTTTTGTTTCATTGTGTTTTACTTTTCTCTTTGTTATTCCCCATATTAGTTCAGTGTTCTGTTTATCTCTTGTTTAATCCCTGTTTCCCATTTTTCATAAATAAATTCCTTATTCGTGTTCATATTCATCCGCACGCCAACCGTTTCACAGAAAAAACAAGAATTTTGTCTCTTGAGTGATATGACACAAAGGGTTGTGCTTAATATGATCACAGACGTGAACTAGAACTTCTATCTATATCTATCTGAAGCACCAAGGGATCTGACTGCTAATGGGTTTGGTTAGATTTAGAAGTCAGTTTCAAAATTTGCATTAATTACAGACCACCTCCACTCCACACCTCACTTCTAACAGGTTCCCTGGATTTTACCCTGCTTTTGTTTTTTTCTCTCTACTTCATTCTTGCACCCTACTTTCATTACCTTAAACCAGTTTTTAATCAGTACACTGGTCTGAGGTGCACCGAGGTCCACTGGGTCCATTCTTAGGAAATAATAGATTCAGGAGAGTACAGTTTAGTGCATCCAAAAAGATGTTTATATTACATTTGTTAGGACAAATATTTTCTGTTGCATCTAACCTGTTCTGTGTTCAGAAATACAGTTGCAAAATTATTTAGGTGATCTTGCCCTGAACAAGAGAACCGCGCAGTGTGAGAACAGTGTGGTATAGAAAGATTATCAAAACTAAAATATTTGGGATCTTGTTTAAAAGTATTGTTGATGAATAAATTCCAAAAAAAAAAAAGGATTCAAACTTAGTTTTGGAAACCTATTTTATTAACAGCATATAATCTCATTCACTACATTTTGGCCATGGCCTTATGATGGCTGCTGTTGTTACTTTACAGGATCTGTCGCTGTCCTGTCAGGTTTTATTTGCTGCTTGATGATGAGCTCAGTTGCAGATGGGTTATGACCCAAGATGAGATGCTGCATGTTGGGATGGGTCACATAATCTCACCCTGTGTTTGGACCAAAATTTCAAGCTTGATTAAAACTCAAACCTGAACTAAGAACACAAAAAGGTCCATTTGGATTTCAGTTGGACGTTAATGGAAAAAGGCCAACATAGAACCACTGCAGATCAGATATTATTCTCAGCACAGCTGTGACACTGAAATGGTGCTAACAGGTTGTGTGTGTGTGTGTGTGTGGGTGTGTGTGTGTGTATCAGGTGTGTCAGGCAGAGCGGTGTTGTCACTGTCACTACTGGGCTGAGGGTTTACCTGCCAAAAAAAAAATCCAGCAAAATGCAATTTGTAGACTAAGAGCACACACCCTGTTAATGCTTCTGTACTGACAGACTGTTATTAGTTACTGGTGTATCTTATATTAGTCCAGTACTTATATATTAGTACTGGAATATTTTAAACACGTCGCTCTGGATAAGGGTGTCTGCCAAATGCCACTTTATGTTGCTTAATTAAAAAAAAAGTATACATAATAATAGAGAAAACAAAAAATTAAATTACTCTAGTCAGATTAGGGGAAAGCATCCTATTAAGGATGTACTACATAAAGAACAGTTTGAAATGTCTCACTTTCAACACTCTCAGAATTGCATAATTAATTTTAAATGACTGCATGTCGTTCACTGTTGTGCTTACACCCCCACCGCTAATAACACTAATGTTTACTCAGGCGGTCAGAGGGTCTTTTGAAAGTGTCGAGCCATTTGAGAAACTCCTTTCCAAAACCAAATATCCTTCACCATGGTCAGCACAGGCTATTTGTACACTGCTATTTAACTGATCATTATCTTTTCACACATTTTTCATAAATTTGCAAGTCAGTAATCAAGGCACCGATTTAAGAATAATAAAAAAAAAAATAGTCTGAATAGATGCTGGACAAATATGACGCAGGAGCAGCTTCATACAAGCACTGTTTTATACCAGGACACATTTATTTACAACAGAAAATTACATCATTACAGGTGTTCCCCAAGTGACAGCCTCCATCAGTTAACTCAGGTCAGCCAATCAGATCTCTCAAAAAATTTATAGGAATCCAATTCCAGTTTCTGTGACAGTTAAACAGTCTCTAACTACAACTGAGCTATTAACCCTTAATCACAGTCACAGATGGCAGAACTGACAGCAAATGCATGTTGTAATTTTATTGTAGTTATTGAGCACTTGTAGGCCATTGGAACAAGCAGAGGAAATCTGTCAAAGCAGTCACTGCTCCAAACTTTCAATCAATGCTGCATTTGTGTTTGTCAGTAGAAGAGGTGATTTTATTACGATCTGAATTTGATGAAAAGTTTTTGTGTTGTCCCAAAAAAAAAACAAAAAAAAAACATTAAAACAAATAGAAGTTTGGAATGTAAATGTACAGCAGTGCTAGAACGTGATCCCTTCAGAATTATTTGAATTTCTGCGTAAATTTGACGTAAAATGAGATCAAATCTTTGTCCAAGACATTACAATGATACAGTGAACCCAATAACAAAGTGATCCACCATTAAACATTTCTGTTGGGAAAAGATGACCCTCTAGAATGGTCAGTTTAGTGTAGAAGATTCAGACAGTTGGGTTCAATCAGGTGTGCCGTACCTAAACAGCTGTCAAATCCTGCTCTGTGACACACATTGTGAGTGCACGCTACACAATGTCAAAGTAGATTTCTGAGGACTAATTTCAAAGTTTGGACCTCAACAGTCCACCATCAGGCCGACAATGTCTAAATTCAACATCATTTTTAACCTCTTCAGGAGTGATCATCCAACAAAGATCACTCCAACAGCAAGCAGTATATTATTCTGGGAGATTAGAAAGAACCCTAGGGTGACATTTAAGGGCTTTCTTAGCCCGGCTAATGTCAGTGTTCAGAATTCACTATCGGCGAACACTGGACAAGAACAGTGTGCACGGAATGAGAGCAGGGAACAAGATCACTGCTACCTTTTTTAAACTTTCCGACAGATGAGCCCACTCGAAGAGTGCTCAGTGGACTGATAAGGCCGAATATAGATTGAGAACTGATATGTTTGGTGAAAACCAAACATATTTTACTGCCACTGGGTCAGGACTTCCCATCATTTAATGGTACAATGAATTCTTGATTGTATAAGAAAATTCTACATGAGAGCATTAGGGCATCAGTTCTAAAACTGAAGATCAACAGAAGACTAAATACCATTCAGTCTACCAATGGCTGAAGCAGAAGAAATGAAGCCTCAAAGTCCAGACCTTAATCCAATAGAAATGTTGGGACAGGGACTGAAGCATGAAATTCATGCAAGAAAGCCTACACTGCGTTGAAGTAGTTCTGTAAGGAGAAATGGTCAAAATCTTATGTATGGAACTCTTTACTGGAAAGGTTTATCTTAAAGCCAAGGTTCAGATACTCTTGCCAACAGTAATGGTAGATCGCTTTGTGTGATAAATGAAAATGTACATGACTGTTTGTTATCGGTTTCACTGGGCTGTCTGTTTTCACTGATATGACTATGACGAAGATCTCCTTACATTTCAGGTAACATTTATGTAGACATTCAGACAATTTTACAGGTTTTCACAAGCCTTCTAGAACCCTGATACTTTATTATGGAACTATGTAATTATATGATTACATTTCAATAGAACAGCAAGATGGCTATAACAACTGCTGGTTGAAGTGATCATGATTTCACACATAAAGGCATGTGTGAATTCTTACAAATTTGGTGAGAACTGATTGAAATTTGTATGAGGAATAAATGCATCTAAAATCTCTGGAGAACACTGCAGGCAGCCAGGTCCTACATGTAAAAAATACACACAAGCAAAGATTGAGTTTCTATCCAACTTGTGCATAGACAATGACAGAATATTTGAATACAAATTCAATATCCGCTGTGTGTCTGAAATTGCATGGTACGGTGCAGCCCAGAGTGAGTGTGTGTGGGGGGAAAAGAACACTGAAAGCACATATCAGCTAAATTCAATTTGACAAGGCGGCGTGCAGCGCAAAAAGCACATAGCAAGCTCTACTTCCCTCCCGCGCTAAAAGATTTCATCCACGCATCAAATCAAAATAAATAAATAAATACAAAAAACAACACAGAAAATACCACTTTAACTTACTAGCTGTTCTCAAACACCAAAACACCTGGAAAGTCTCTCACACACACACTGTAACACACCTTATAGAGATGTGTGTGATGTTCATTAGACATTTTGGTGTATCAACGTGTTAAAACTTGCTGATATTAAGTAAAAATGATCTCAACTGTAGCTTTTTCTCATATACTAATGCTTTATTTAATTAATGATCTGAAAACTTGTCTATTTTGAGCAACGACAGTGAGAAATTGTGCACATTTAAAATGAATGTCTTTCAAAAAATAAACCAAATAAAATTCAGAAGAAGAAGAACCAAAAGAACAAGATGATGCAGAAGAAGACGAATACATTGTTGGATCTTTAGTGATTCATCAAAACAAATGCGGCAATAAAAAGGGAATTCCACCAGTTTTTCAAAAGTTCTGTGTAATTACATGGTTAAAATATATACAAAGTAATTCATAAGAGTCTGCAGAGTGCGACGCCTCTAAAAGAAACATGAAATGGTAATGCATATTCTTTCTGATGCCTGATCTGAGACATTGTTACAAGAGTTTTAAGGAGGTTTTGGCCAAAAACGTATTTTTAAAAATCAGGGCCAAAAATGCCAAAAATGACCTAAAGTTTTATGAGATTTACCAATTTGACATGTGTAGGTTGACTGTTTTGAATGGCAGATGCTGTCATCATGACCTGTTTCTTATAACTCATTACATTGTGAACAAATCTGATTCGGCAAGTTTCAGCTACTAACTACTACGTCTAATTTCACATCTAACTACTCAGAATGACTTTAAAACTGCACTATACAGAAAGGTCCATTAAACTGGAGGAATTCCCTTTCACTAAAGGTGATCATTCACATAATTTTTATAGGACAGTTTAAAAAAAAAAAAAGTGCCACATTTGCACATGGAGGCTGTAACTCATAAGTTACACACACAACATTTTCACTGGAGTCTTGTCCAGTAAAAGCAGATCTAATGAATGCCACCCACATATATTTATTTCTTCACCCGATTCTTTTTTTTTTTTGTTGTTGTTGTTTGTTTTCTAGGAACACTTGACATACAGTATGTTAGCACTACATTATACACGCATATGTACAAAGGAGTGAAATTTATCATAAAATATATATAAAACGTAATAACTTGGAATGGCTCACAGGACAGACATTGCCTTTAGCACAACATACTCACATTCACGCGCACGTAACTGTATTTAACATAAAGTGGTATGCAACAGCAGTGTGGCCTCATGGTTGATTTAAAAAATGAAAAATCTCTTTTGTAAGGATTACCATTACCAAGTAACTGGTGCCTCAAGGAAAGCAATGGCCTGTGGGTGTATGGTTAGAATACTCCATAGATGCACAAGCAGAGTGGTGTGGTGACAGGTCTAGCAAAAAGAAACAAGGCTGCTGTTTTGAAGGACATGCCGACAGGTCACATGCTTGAGAAATGTGGACAAGACATTTCAAGTGGATGGCAATGTCCATCGTGGTGTCCAAGTGAGGTCATTTGGGCTTGAATGCTCCATGCTTTGATGTTTATCCATGGAGACCCAACGCGTTTAATTTGGCAAGGATGTCATCATAGGTCAAGTGGGGGCCTGAATAAAAGGCCCTACTGAAAACAAAAGGTGGCTAAAAATGGAAACGTCACTTAAAATGAAATGCCTTCAGCTGGAGCCGCTTCAAATAGAAAGGACAATTAATTCATCACAATAAAAACTCAACTCTTTTTTTTCTTTTTATATATTTATAACATATTTACAGAAGCCTGGTTTGTGTGCCCTTGATTAGCCGTTTTATTTAGACGGGTTTTTTTTTCTCTTCTTCCTTTTTTTTTTTTTTTTTTTTCTTCTTTTGGTCTCATTCGGGCCAGGCTCGGAACGTCCTCCAGTAGAATGTCCCTGTCGCATTATGCTTTGCTGTCGTCCTGTTTTGTGTGGATGCTGTTGTCGCTGTGCACCTTGATCTCGATCAAGTCCGGCTTTAGGACGTCTTTGCCATTTTCCTCTTTGAGAGGGAGTTTTCTGCAAACGGAGAGAACAGATGCTCATTATATTTATCATTCTTTATACGCTCAAGCACAGTGAGTAGAAAGGACACAGACAAAGACGATGTGACAGGAGTGGCGACTGATAGTCATAGAAAATATGTTTGTCCACAGAACTAATCCTGTCATAATTATTGCATATTCGCCTGATCACTACTTCATGCAGTCATTTGATTTTGCTAATATAAAAAGTAGAATGTGAATTTGGTGCATTATAATCACTTGGGTTGAGTCAAATGGGGTTAGTTAAGTAGAACACTCAAGTGAAACATGATCTGAGTAATTCTGGACATGGCAATGAAGTATTATCTATATAGCGAACTGAGTTAGGAATATAGCCACTTGGTCACTTTAGGCTTGTGAAAGTTGCATAAAATGAACAGAAAAGGATAATTCAGTTGCAATTTAAATGCAATTATCTATATGGAAATTAATAAGAGCAAAAATTTCATGATCATGACAGGCCTACACAGAATGGAACACTGAGAAAAGGGCATCTACAGAAGTAGATGCAGTGGATAAGATACACAGTGATATTCTCTGTGTCGCTGGTGAATGTCTAAAACCACAGTCACACTAGAAATTTGCAGCTGGGGTCTTGTAAGCGTGACCATGGCAGGACAGAAAAACTGGTGCAGGAAGAAATTTAAACAGTAAAAGGAAAGATACACTATATAGCCCAAAGTATGTGGACAACCCTCTTAATTGCTAAGTTCCACACTCATTGCTAATAGGTGCACATCATCAAGCATAGCCATTCAATCTCCATAGACAAACACTGGTTTCCAGTTACTTTTAATGTGGGACTGTCATAGGGTGTCACCTCTGCATGTCATAAACTTTCTCCCTTACTGAATCTGCCCCCAATCATGTGTATGTGCTATTGTTTTGAAATGCAGGCATCTAGGAGCAATAACAGCTCAGCCACAAAGTGAGTAGAGTGATTGAGTAAGAATCACCAATCCTCTGTTGCATACCTCACTACAGTTCCAAACTGGCTTGGAAACAACATCAGCACAAACCTGTGCATCAGGAGCTTCACAAAATTAAGGTACTAAGCTCAAATAGGTGTGTCCAACAAGCCCATAATGGTGCTCAAGTGTCCACACTGGCCATATCGTGCAGCTAAAAAAGATCCAATTCCAGATTATCTGCCTACCATGTAACCACATTTTTACACTTTTATTCATAGCTGAGTTGGACTGAATTGTACAAAATTTGATCTCTAGACACTGTAGAAATTAGCACTTCCACAGTTTTGGCTCTTCATGGTTGCTATATGAAAGATTGGACCTTCAGAAGTCGGTACTGTCAAAGTAGTTATTTTGTTGGTTGAAGTTCTGGCATGAATCCCTGTGCCAAAGTTTGCGTATGCTGAACGTGTCTTGCATTTTTCCACCCCGGCAATTTTTGATGCAGAATTCCTCTTTGGGCATTTCTCACTGAAATGACCAAAAGTTCACTTGCAAAATTTTGCTCTCAAAATGCTAATGTGACTGTGCCTTTAATGTGCCATGCGCATGAAAGGCCCACTAGTATACCTACAATCTCTTTCTACATTCAGATCTATAATTATTGGCATCCTTGGTAAAAATAGAAGATAAGGTCATGAATCAGGTCATGAATTTTTTTTTTTTTCAGTGTGAGACTAAGCTAATTAACAACATATTTTTACCCATCTTTACCATGAGCGAAAATAATTATGGAGCTGAAAGTATTTCACGATTTGACAACAACTCTAAAAGTGTAATTAACTATCTGTCATGAAAATCACACCCAAGAAAGAAGAAAACAAACAAAAAATGTCAACACAGAATTAAACCGACCACCTGGTCAACACTAAACCAAACTACTAAATAAGCAATGCTGCAATTGGACTGAAAACAAGATAAGCTAACAAAACAATAAACCATGAAGTCATGAAGTATTTCTGATGCTTGCTAAGTTAATTGAATCCTTTTCTCCAGTTACTTCGATTATACTTTAGTATTTTTGCCATGGCAGTTCTTCCTCTTACTCTGGCTCAGTTAGAGGAGTTGTCTCATTTGGTTCATGCACTGGACTGCCATCCTCTGGGTTAGTTATTCTCTCTTCTTCTGTCCTCATCTCCACAATGGGCTCCTTCGACCCATCACCCCTACACACACACACACACACACACGCACGCACGCAAGCACACATATGTACACACACACACACACACACACACACATGCAAGCAGTTCAAAAAGTAAGCATTACCAGCCTGGCAGAAGTTTCTACAGACAATGCCATAAGGGATGCTCTTTGCTGGGAATAGGCTGATCCCTCATCCTCTCTGTTGACAGAAGAGCCTTATGCACTGTCCATGGCCTAAAACTGGTTGCATTCAGAGTTATCTACAAACCCCAGAGGCAGCACGGAAAGAGGATTTACTTTTCTCTCAAGGCACTATAATTTCACTAATAAGGACTTTTCACAGCAAAGCTTTGAGGATGGCTGTCAGTGCATGTTTTCAATGCTTGTTTTCTACACCTCACAGTCTCTTATTAAATTACTGCTCCAATTGTAAAAAAAGAAACCTCCCCTGTCTATTTGCACATTCTTAATTCCTGGACATTCCTTCAAACTGCATGCTACTTAGTGCTGGGCGATATAATGTCTGTACTCCTATATTAGCATTGGTGTCACACGGCAATATTGACTGTTATATTAAGCAGTGTTATTAAATAATGAGCATTATATGCATAGTAACATTCATTTGCATTGCATTAGCGATATCTTTGTTGACATATTGACAGAAGCAAGACAAGAAGGTTAAGTAAGTGAAAGATACTAAAACAGCAGTTGTGACTGTTAAATATTGAGCATTTGAGTGAAAGAGTTCAGTCACTGATTTAGATGGTACAGAGCTGAAAGATAAACAGTACCAGCTATCTATCTATTTAAATGTAATGGAAAACATTGAATTCACTGGCCTGCTGAAGGTACTGTGCTCACAATGTACTTTATGAAGCTTAAAAAAGTTTGTTATTTTCAGTTCTCTTATAATTGGTGGGATATTATGTTAGAACTATTCCACCATTTAAGGTGAAGTGGAAAAATCCAGCAAGATGCAGGCAAAGAACCGAGAGCACCACGTTAACAACAGAACAGGAACTTTTTATTCAGTAAACCAATAATATTGACAATGAAAATACAACGGTGCTTGAATGTTCGTGGACCCTTTAGAATTTTCTCAAAATATTTTTAAAATATACCTGACAATTTATTTATTGAGGGAAATCCAATATTACATACCTGTGTGTGGCCAAAGTATGTGAACCTCTAGGATTAGCAGTTAATTTGTAGGTGAAATTAGAGTCAGGTGTTTTCAATCAATGGGATGACAATCAAGTGTGAGTGGTTGCCCTGGAAATTCAAGTCCACTGTTAAACTCCCCAGTAGTGGTTGGCCAGCAGAGATCACTCCACCATCAGGAGAACACTGAACGACAATGGTGTGCATGGCAGGGTTGAGGAGAAAGGCACTGCTCTCCAAAATCTACATTACTGTCCATCTACAGTTTGCTGTGCTCATATGGACAAGTCAGAAGGCTACTGGAAAAATGTTTTGTGGATGAATGAGACGAAAACAGAGCTTTTTGGTTTAAATGAGAAATGTTTTGTTTGGAGAAGGAAAAATACTGCATTCCAGCAGAAGAACGTTATCCCTTCTGTGAAACATGGTGGTGGCAGTATCATGATTTGAGTCTGTTTTGCTGCATTTGGGGTAGGATGGCTTGCTATTCATTGATGGAACAATAAATTCTGAACCACAACAGAATATTCTAAAGGAAAATCTCAGGACATCTGTCCATAAACTGAATCTCAAGATTCTCGTCATGTAGCAAGACAACGACTTTTAAGAACACAAGTCATTCTATCAAAGAATGGAAGAAGAAAAATGTTAATGTTTCGCAATGGCCAAGTCAAGGTCCTGAAACGAGCAGTTAAGGTGAAGTACATCCCTGAGTTGAAGCTGTTCTGTAGGAAAAATCGTCTACAATTCCTCCAACCTGATGTGCAAGGCTGATCAGCAGTTCCTGGAAATGTTTAGTTGCAGTTATTGCTGCATGAGAGTGTCAAAATAGATACAGAAATCACATACTTTTGCCACTCACAGAAATGTAATGTTGCATAATTTTCCTCAATATATATATTTATAATATATATATTAGAAACAAGTATCTTATGTTTAAAAGATCCTATTCATGAAATTACGTCCTAGTAATTTCATAAGAGATTGTTATAAATTGGTATCAAACTCTGAAATAACTCACTCATCGCCGTTGATATTAAACTGAACTCATTTATGTTTGCCTACTAAAGTTATGCTAATTATGCTGGAACATGTACTTGGACATGTATTCAGTAAAACAGCTAAAATAATGATGAGAACAGATGGATAAACAAACACTTACAAATATTTAGGTTTTGACCTTACAAATCATTACTGCTGTCTAGGTAAGCAGAAACCCTGTCAGACCTATCTCCAATGTAAATGTAAATGTAAATGATCTGTAATGTGCTAATAGCTCCCCCCTGAGGAGAATGTTCCGACTGCAGACACAGCTTTATAATGACCTGGGAACACCATCTTTAGAACTAATCACTAAGCCAATTCATTGAGAAGGTAAATTTGAATTGATTCAAATTGTTTATTCTATTTAAGTAATGTCTATTTGATTCTAACTGAGGTCCTTACATGCCCCCAGTAGCAGGGGCAGCTGGTGGCCTAGTGTTTAGGGAGTTGCCCCTGCCATCAGAAGGTCGTGGGTTCGAATCCCAACACTGCAAGTGACACCACTGAGATACCCTTGAGCAAGGTACCATCCCCACATGCTGCTCCCCGGGCACCCCTCATTGGTGGCAGCCCCCTGCTTCACTTGGTGAATGGGTTAAATGCACAGAAAGAATTTCACACTGTGAGCTGTGGTGTGGTGTGTTCATGCGTGACTACAAGGGGCCACTTTACTTTACATTGTCTTTTCAATGTGCTTGACTTTATCAGTGATTTCTGCTATCCACTAGTCCTTCATCAAAGGTGAGTTTTGACCACAGGACCATTGCTGACTGATGTTTGTGTATTTTTTGGGAGTCTGTTTCGCTGTTTGTGTTTTCATAGATAATACAGCTGCACAGTTTAGACAAGAATATTTTATTCTGCCAATTAATACTGGAGCAAAATCAGTTCATTTTAGTGTGTGCATAATGTGATATCTGGCCCGATACGTTTTGTTTTTCCAACTGACCATTGTATATTCTGTTATTTGTTCAAATTTGCCTTACCTAAAGATTTGGCTACCAGTTACATTACACTCTGCAGTGAAATCACTTTTTGAAATATGTATAGTGTAAACATTCTCAAAATAAAGATTTTTATTGAACTATTGGACCTTTCTCCTTTTTAAACCAGAAACAGTCTAGCCATCAGTAAAGCACAATTTTACCACAATGGTTTTGTTTTTACCCAGTTGGAACATGTGAGTGAAAAACATTGTGAGGTTTATATGTAGTATATAGTTTTGGTGGCTTGCTGTTCATGGAAAGTGACAGAAAATTGACTGTTTACAATGGTCATGTGATCTCATTTTATGTGCCAATGTTTAAACAAAGGCAGCTGGTTTAAACACACTCATGTCAAAAGTAATACATTTTAATATCAAAGGTTGCTGTATATTATGGATCATCTCTATTGCACTTCTATGTCAGAGGAGCTAACAGGACAAAAGGTGGCTGGAACTTGATCAGGATTATTTTAGCTAATGATTAAAAAATCCCAGGATAGGACATTCTTACATTTTATACTTCTAGGTGAGTTTTGTCGAACAGCAGAGACAAATTTCAAAGGGGGTTGAACAACCAATTTTTTTTTTATCTGGAGAAGGTGGTAGCACCTTATCAGTACCCTAGATAATCGCTTAGGTTGTCTACGCCTAGAAACGTCCCTGTCTGCGAGAACCCTGAATACACATTCTATGGAAACAGGGCTATAAGACTTACAGCATAGAGGAGCAAGACACATTAAGCGTAAGTTCATTATTAAAGCTTAAATATCATACCATCATGCTTTCATATGTTTGCAAACTATTAAAATATTTTACATTTTATCAATACCGCCCAGCACTAGTGACCCTGAAATGACCATTAAAGCACATCAGTATCAAAAAGCCCAATCCTTTCTCACTCTGTTCTCTAATAAAATAGTCAGGACAACCACTGACCTTTTAGACCTAATGTCCCTCATTAGAGAACATTAAATTCCTTCCAAGAATTGAGACATTTCACCTCCAGGCTGTCTAAATTTTCCTGGGTGTGCTTGTGTAAAAGAACGGACACCTTCCTCCCATGATAATTGCACATTTTAGAACAGGATGACTAATAGACTGACAAAACTTGCTATTAATTTTAACAAAAGCCTTCATTTATTTTCCATCACTCACCAATCGTAGGTTAAATACTCTGTCAGTCAAAACTGACTTTCTAATGAACACCATAACCAATTAAAGCCAAGTGGACTTTAAATAAAGGACCTATTGGAAGACAAAAGCAAAAACAAGCAAAAGACCTTGTACTTCCCATGGTGAAAAGGGTTTTAACCTAAGTAGGGAAGAATTATGTAAAACAATGTCTAGACACTGCTAAAATTAGTACTACCCACATTTCAAACCTTATATCTGCAATATGAGTCAGCACAGGTAAAGTAGTCATGTTACTGATTTAACTGTGTGTTCTTGTTTGTCAGCATTGGCTATGTAGAACATGATGAAGACTAAGAAAAGCACAAAGACAGACTGAGCATTGGGTTCACTAGGCGACGTGACAGTTTATGGGCGGGCGATATTGTGATACATTACCATGGAATATAATGGGATGAAATACTTAGACGACTGTCCAAAACTGAAGCAAGGCATCGAGCTGTCTCGATGCCTTGCTGCCCATGCTGTCTCATAAGTCATTATTGTAAGAAGGCATTATTGTCATAAGGCATTATATAAGGCAGTATTGTGGTGAATTGAAACAATTCAATTCGGACATGACTGGGTGCCTTCCTGCTTTGGAATTACGCCTGACTAGTCAGTGTTTGTTACATTTCAGACACATTGCCATTGTATTCATTTATCATTGTTTTTTTTCTCTTGTTCTTTTTTATGTTGAATAAATATAAAAGTAACACACGGATCTCCATTTATTGCTCAGTGCGATTAAGTTGCCACATGTATAATGGCAGTTCAGAGCTTAATAGCAAGGCGCATATGTATATATGTATATATGTATATATATATATATATATATATATATGTATATGTATATATATACACACACACACACACACACACACACACACATATATATGGACAGCCTTACATAAGGGTAACAGAGATTGTGTGTTTTTAAAGGGCTGCTGCAGTGACTAAATTTCAACACACAGGTACATATTTGTTTAGTTTTTTTTTTTTTATTAACGAAAAAAGGCCTACATCTTGACTTTATACTAAGTTAACTGAACATTAGTCCTGTCTACTACATGTTATGTGTCACTGAACATAAAAAATTCAACAGCATAAATGAAATTAACTCAAGATTTATTTTTCAACCTAAAGTCTGATGGTATGGAAAATGCAAGATATAGGCCTATATCTTTTACTATGTAAGGACTGACATAAATGCACATACTGTTTGGACAAGTGAGATGCAAGAGAATCACAAGTGAAAATCTTGATCTCAATTCCAAGGAAAATAAATATGGTTTTCATTTAATCAAGAACCATGCAGGCCTACTTACTGCAAGGTTTTTCAGGGTTTTTTTTTTTTTGACCAGGACTATCAGCACTACTGTGCTGGTGCATTGTGCCTGTTCCAACTTGATAGCAAATCTGACTGTACTAAAATGTACTATCGTATCGTATGATGGCGTATTAGGGCCATTGTAAAAAATAAAAAACGGGGTTGGGGAGGGGGATAAAATTACAAGAAAAAAGTCAGAAATTCTGAGATTAATGTCATATATTTGCGTGAAAAAACTCAGATATTCTCTGATATTGTAAAGTCATAAATTTGCGACAATAAAGTCCAAATTTTCGAGATTAAAGACGTAAATTTAAGAGAAAAAAGTCGGAGATTCTCTGATGTTGTAAAGTCATAAATTTGCGAGAAAGAAAACTCCGAAATCCTCCGAGATGTAAGTGGTAAATTTACGAGATGAAAAAGTCAGATATTCTTTGAGATCAGAAAGTTGCAAATTTGCAAGAAAAAAGTCAGAGATTCTCTGAGATTTTAAAGTCGCAAATTTCGAGAAAAAAGTCAGAGAATCTTTGAGATAAGAAAGTCGCATATTTACGACTTTAAAATCTCAGAGGATCTCTGACTTTTTTCTCGGAAAGAGATGACATTAATCTCAGAATTTCTGACTTTTTTCTTGGAATTTTACCCCCCTTCCCAACCCCTTTTTTTTTTTTTTTTTTTTTTTACAATGGCCTTAATACGCCGTCGTAGAGTATCGTGAAAATGTCCTCAAGGAGCACAAGATTAAATTCTGACCACATCACCCATCCCCATGACTGATTGATGAGGTGCGTCTGGGCAAACAAGTGAACTACACTATGCAACATGGAGCACAGAAGAACAGTCAATAAAAGAAAGGTTGGTCTTTAGTCTGATCTGAACTCACAGGTAGGCTGCCTTGCCCTCCTCCAGCTCTTTTCCTTTGCTGCTCGTGGCGGTCTTCTTACTGCAAAGCTTCCGGGAGATGCACATGAGCAGGCCGCACTGGCGCAAGAAGAAGCAGCTGACATCCACCAGCACCAGCAGGAGCAGCAGGCCAGCCAAACCCAGACCCACCACTGCGCCCAGACCAAGGCCGCTGAACAGGGAGTCTGCTGAGACAGAACAGAAGCAGCATAATCACCAGTTCCTGAATGGTTCGCCTAGACTCGATTGGTGTAGTCATGCTCTGCTCACAATTTGCATTTTTTCACAGCTAATGTTGAAAAAATGGCAGAAGTCTCATCATAATCAGAATTAGATCTATTGGCCAAGTATTTTGCCAAGGAATTTGGTTCCAGCCATTAGAGTCTCTATTACTACAGGCAATATACAGGCAATGTGCACAACATTTATAGAGAATACACAATACATAAGTCATATACAGAACATATAAAGGACAAGCAATATCTGTGCAAAGTCGGTTAAGTAAATGGTAACTTAGCTATTATTAAAATAGCTGCCATTTCTATAGGTCTAACTGGCCTATAAATTAGATGTTAATCACTGTTTTTTTTAGACAATACACCCTGGTTATCTACACCCTGAGTATCTTGAGTATTATCTACTCAAGTTATTCTAAGACATTTCACATGCAAATAAAAAATGTGAAATTAAAAATAATTTAAAATGGTTTAAAATGGTTTATATGCATTGCACAGCATCTTGGGATTAGAGGGCATTTTTATTGGACCACTAATTTCCATTGATAAAAGGTCTAGCATTGGCTGGTCGTGCTTGAATTCGATTTAAGATGACAGGGGCCTTTGGATGGACGTTATAAATGCATTTCCTGTAATTGCACCATGTTTGTGCGGTTTCTCTTCTTGTTTATGTCCCTATATGTTTTTGTTGTTGTTTGCCCTGTGGTGTTCATGTCTCTGAGTGTTTTCAGTTCTTATTCACATTCCCGTGTCCCTTTATTGTTTTTTGCCATGTAATGTCCATGTCTTTGAGTGGTTTCTCTTCTTCTTTGACATCATGTGCTTTTGTTGCCTTCGCTCCTTGTCTACGCTCCTGCCCTCCATTACTATGTGCTTCTGTTGTGTTTTGTCTCATCAACCTAGCTTTACCTTCATGTTAATGTTTCCAGCTGTGTGGAATTAGTTGTCTCTTTTGCCCCAGGTGTGTCTCATCCTATTTAGAGTTTAAAGGTCTCTGTGTCTCTATTTGAGTCTTACATAGTCTGTCCTGCATTTACCCAGTGAATACTTTCAGTATTTGCTCCAGTTATGTAGTGTTTTGTTTCATTTAATAAAGTCTCTATTTTTTTTACGCTTTTTTATGATTTTGTGCTTTTATTTTTAAATGCTTTTTCTGTAATTACTTAGCTTTGCCTTATGACTGGGGAAACACTACCTGAGTGTTTATTGAAAGCCCTAGTTTTCAAGCACTCTCTCAAGCTTGCATCTCAAGTTTGCTGCCAGCTTTGAGGACAGCACTTTGTTGCTCCACTCAAAGATGTTTTGATCTCTGTTATGTGGAAAGAAATCAAAGAGTCATTCGCAACATCTTTGCAACATGGAGAACCTGAGGCCAACTGTAGAACGCTCCTTCGTACCTATTTCTGAAGACTTTACTAAGCAAAGTATTGACGAAAAGCCCAGACCTGAAGCATAAACAAGATCTTATCTGAAAGTGGCTGAAACACACTTTACGGCGATCAAATGAGCACAAGATGGAGTGAAATGGACTTGGCTTGGAGACTGTGAACTATGACACACTTTGGTCGACAACAGAGTGTTTAAATCGACATTTTAAATTTCATGAGGTCTCCAGAAATCCTTATCTCTGAGGGAAGGTGAAACGGGAAGCAAGCATTAAACACCACAAACACAGCATCAAAGCACTGTTCACACATTTAGGTTAGCTGAATGCACCCAAGATAGAGCGTAAGGACAAGGATAAGGAGATCTGACATCAAACACAGGAAAAGTCAATAGTTTTACTCACTAGAGGTCCCGGACTAATGAAAAAGTCTTGTGTTTGTTCACAGCGAACAAGATAAATTGGGTGATAATGCTTTTTCTTTGCAGCAAGTGGTCTTGTGTTGACACCTAATTCATTTAGAGGTTCGATTTAAAACATCATTTGTGTTTTGCTGTTTGCAGATGCCATGCTGGATGTATTTTTACCTTATTTGCTTGATTTGGCGCCATCAACACATTAGTTTTTGGAATGGAAGGCTGTTACTACAGATTGCTAGGTATTGACGAACACCTGTTTGTGCAGTCATGTCAAGTAAACTGATGACGATTAAAGTTGATTTACCTATGAAGTTGTGTGAAAAAGTAATGTCTCATTCTAGGTTCCACTTAAACAGTCCTATTTCAGCTTTGGTGAAAGAAGGTGATGTAAGTGCCAGTAGGGACTGATTACATGGCCAATTCCAATTCCGATTTCTTTACAGCCAAATTGGTTTGTTAACTCTTTGGGCTTAATAAGTGACGATATAATGAACACTGTTCTCTCTTTAATGAGCCACTTTAAATTCTTAATTTTAATCAAAATTATCAAAAAAGTGCTACAACAATAGCAAGTGAATCACATGCCTCAGTAAAAGTGCAAAAATTAAAGCCAGGTTTGGAACAAAAATCTGCCAATTGTTAATTCCTACATACCACCTTTGCTCTTAGGGATCTGTCTTCATTTAGAGCAGCAGATTTCACAATGTTTTTACTGAGGGAATGACTTACATTTTATTCTCGACTAGTAAATAATTATCATGAAGTGATAGAGTCAGTTGACATAAGCGAATTGCAAGAGTTTGGAATGTGAAATATCAATTCTTGTTAATTTACTAAAATCAGTACTGGTGTGTACAAAACATGTTTCTTAGAGACCTACTTCACAGAGGACACTGAAGCTTCTGTTAGAGCCTGATCAGACTGACAAATCAATGTAATGAGGCAGTTACAACTGAACAGTCACCTCAGATAATGGACTTAGTACTGGTGTTGTACTGGACTCACGCTTGCGCTTCATTGCATGATGTTACATGCAGGTCATTAACAAATGACATAGCTACGCACTTTATAGTCAAATTTGCAAGATTTTGTTACTTGAAAGTGGTGAATTGGTTGCTTAGTTCATGAGACAAGACATGAAACATTGTGGGAGCTACAGTGGATTGAAACAAGCAAGGAGAGCCAATTTTTTTATATATATATTTTTAAGCATATTAACAGAATTACATAAAAATAAATAATTTTTTTTAGCCAGTTTAGATTGCCTACATACAGTTTTTATCTGATACAGATCAACTTTTTTTCTTAATACCCATCAGTACAATAACTATCAATCTATACATTATCTGTGCTCCTTATCCATAACCAGGGTCATGGGTGGCGCTGGAGCCTATTCCAATGGTCATAGGGCGAAAGACAGAGAAATACTATAAACTACTAAAAACTATGGCTGGAATTTTAACATATTCATGATCAAACTAAAACAGTACATAATTTTTTGGAAAGCAATTTACCATATGAGTTCTGCACTTTTATATCATATTTAAGAACCATGAAAGTCCAACAGCGAGCAATGCACAGCTTGTGTCTGTGAGGAGAACAATGACTGCTGACTCTGTCATGGCCAGGTAATAGATGTCCGTACTGGCCAGCATTGTGGTGAGTGATGCAACAGAGGGAGAGCCATCCTACCCATACAGGGACAGTAAGAGAGAGCGAGGCCAGTCTTGGAGTCCCAGCCAGAGATCACCGGGCATTTAAACATATGTCTTTCAAAACTATTTATTTATTTATTTATTAATCAATCAATCATAAAGGTATAAAGTAGATGTGTTAGCAATGTGTGCCTCTGCCTTTTTCCAACCTAGCTTCACTTTTTTCAACCACTTCAATCTTCTTCATAACACTAAGGTTTCAATTCAGCTTGAACCTGCAACATAACACTCATCTATAAGAAGTCATGGCATGCCCAGAAAAGATACACTCAAACACACGCACACAAAAAACCACACACACACACACACAGATGCAACATCTACTTCACAGTGAACTGTCTTCAATAAGCATGACATGTGCATTTATGAATGAAGGCCAGTTTTGAAAGACAGCACTGTGCAGCAACATACAAATGGCATATATTAATATCTATTTAATAGTTGAAGAATATGAGTGCACGATCCTTACATAGACATTTCAGTGTATTTCACTTTACTGTCAGCTTTGACGTCTACTTGGCCTTCATCAGAGGTTGTCACTGTCAGTAGGTTGGTCTTTGGTTGGTTGACTGTATTAGTTTAATATACACAAAGCCTCCTTTCAACATGGCCTTCATACATTGTGTCACAATTTAACTGTGGATGTCCCAATTTGTGCCATTATCTGATCATAGTGTGGGAACAATCTATTTCAGGATAGTGCTGATAAAAAAAAATAAAAAAAAAGCAATGATAAGCAATTCAAGGCAGAATATCTTTAATATATATATACATATATTCCAGTACTGACTGATCCGAGTCCCTTACTATCATATAGCTGATACAGAGCCTGATGCACGATTTTGGTATTTATGTTACATTGCCAATCAATACTACAGTAACATCCATTTACTTTTTGTTTTTGTACTACCAACAAAAGATAAAAATACACTGCTCTAACATGCACACAGCAGCTGCTCCTATTTCTTAGTTTTGAAGGCACAAGGTTTTTTAAAATAAAGACAATGGTTGTATGTAGAACCACAACAACTAAAAGAACCATTTGAGTGGGTTAATACTTCTTTGCAAGGTTCAGGGGTTTTTCTCTATGATGGATATGCTGTATAAGATGAAGCTTTTAACACTGCTTTAACGGTAGTAGCTCTAAAACTTTTCTGTTTTTCACTCAACTCTTTAAACATAATGCTAATTATAAATTAATCATAACCTTAATGTGTACATGACAAAGCAGTATTTGAATGAGAGGTCACAGATGTGGCTTCTGTGAATGAAAATACTCAAAATTGTGATTATTTATGAAATATTATTTCTTAAGGACTATTTTGAGAAAAAAAAAAAAAAACATTCAAGTACTTATTCAGAAACACCCATGAATATTCAAAACTGTTTGGGCCACTAATAAAATGACAGAAACTCATGAGAGAAATGCATATCTTAAAAACGTGGAGCTTAGTTGTTTTCACTGATGTCCAGAGCACAAAAATGTATTTGTTTGTTTGTTTGTTTTTTTACTACATTTTTAACATGGCTGTGCATCCCCTAGTAAGACCACTTCTTACAAAATCTCCCTACAGTGTTCTGTGCAATTCCTGCAGAGAAAGCAATGTTCATTTTTAATGCTGTTATAAATCCTTTTATTAAAAATGGTTTGTCTGATCATAGTGTGGGAACAATCTATTTCAGCGTAGTGCTGATAAAATGCAACAAAAAACCAAAAAAAAAAAAAAAAAAAAAAAGATTTTTGTAGTTGAATTGCCTCTGTAATGTATGGGAAGAGAGCTTGGAT
>JBBPCZ010000089.1:19304807-19322488 GCA_037974445.1 Brycinus macrolepidotus | reverse complement strand
TCTTTAGAGAGCGTTCTCATATTAAAGCGCTTGGTTACCAAACTCACTCGTGTCACTCCGCGTTTGGGTTCTTCCACCAAGCTACACTGGGCAAACAGTGAAGGATCAGTCCGTGACACTACTTAAGTTGAGTTGAGTCATCTCGGTGTCATGAAGCCTTTTGTGTATTTGCCAAGTACCCAAGCCATATTTTCTTGTAGCCTGTGGTATGTTCGTTTATTTAAGTTTTTTACATTTGTCAATTCCACCATCAATACCCTTTTTTTTTGCCCATGTTTCTGTAGTTCGGACTGGTTCTGACTACATGTTTTAGATTGCCCCTTGGAACTGTAATTGAAATATTTCTTCCTTTACGCGAGCCTGTGTCCAGTCACTCTTACTTGTCATACATTACGTTGCTGCACACCCTTACTCAAATACATTCCCAAAGCAATGGATGAGCTCATCTCTTGTATTGGGAGTGTTCATGTGATCACATTAATAAAAATGTTTTCTGTTACAGTGCATTTGAAGTATGTAATCATTCGATGGGCAACTATTTGCCACTCAGGGTGTCTGCCCAGCAGAAATATTAAGCTAGCAAAATTGAGACTATCAGAACATATAGTACATTGAGACTATGTTTTCAATATATTGATGTGGAAAAGGCGTGTTATTTTGAACAGACCACTGGCTACAGTCGCTAAGCAGGCTAAACTCTTTTCAATAAGGAGAAGTGAAATGCTGTTACAGAGCTATAGAAAAAAGGAAAAAATATTATATAGAGCGTTATATTTAAGGGTCAAAACATTTTCCTGTTCCATTAAACAAGTTAGCAGTTAAACAAGTGAGCAGACACACACACACACACACACACACACACATACACACACACACGCACACACACACACACACACACACACACACACACACACACACCCCTTGGTATATACCACATATATCTGCTTTGGTATATACCTTAAATGACCTCCAGTCATAGATTTTATACTCAACCTTTCATTGTAAGTGTCATAATCATTAAAGCTTTGGAATCATTAAACACCAGGAATTCACCCACTCAGAACTGTTTAATCACAATTTACACCTTGGCCTATTTATTCTTATATACAGATTATACGCTTTTTGTGGAGAGTAGTAAAATGGATTAAGAGCAGACAGTAAAAGGGAACAAAATCTGGTTCTATGTCATGGCAAGGCCTCTGGTGCTCCACTCCCGGATTTCCCGGTCTCCAGAATACTAAGCCTGGGATCCCCCCTTTACCTATTCCCCTTCTGGTTTCTCCCGTGACCTAGATTAGTTTAATCTGCCTCTTGTTTCCCAATTCCTTCTTAAACCCAGCTCGACCCGGAGATCATTGCCTATTCACCATTGTGTTCTCACTTGCATTGTTTGTGTTTAGTATGTCTGTGCTTTGCAGCCCTGAGCTATTTTTGAAGTGTATGTCTGGCTCGCATTATGCCCACCTGAGACAGTCCAACGATACTCACCCGATTAGTGATAAGTGATAGTGATCATTCGGACAATGCCAAAGACCAAGACAGCGGCAGCAACAGCAAAGAGTATCCCATGAGATCAGAGCACTGGTTGTAGACCATGTCATATATCAGGGTATGACAATGACTAAGGCAGCTAGAATGCTTCAGCCAAACCTCAGAAGACCAACTGTGACTTCAATCATCAGAACCTTCTGCAATGAGAACTGGTAAGTCTTCGGCATGCGCTACAGTGAACATTACAATACCGTAGGCTACTCTTAGTTGTCGGATGATTGTATGCTGCATGCCAGTGTGTAGCACAAAGTAAGTAATTCAATCATGTAAATTTGTTCTACAGTATAAACTTCTCCTGTACATTTTCCTACAGAATTGAGACTAAATCAAATAATGGAGGCTGAGGCAGCCTCCTAACTGATGAACAAGAGTGGGTTGTGGTCAACTTGGTCTGGGACAGAACTGACATTACAGAAATTAGGCAGCACATCATGGACAATGAAGACATCTTCAACAATGTGGAAGCTACAAGTTTGAAAACAACTGCATGCATGCTGAAAAGGCCCCAAATATCCCTAAAACAGATACCTTTTAAGAGAAATGCAGACAGGTCAAAACAACTAAGCATTGAGTATGTTCAGTTTCATGATGCCTGTTTATGAAAGATTCATCATCGTTGTACTGTAATCAGTGTTTCTCTTTCCAAAATGTTTTTTAATAGAGGGTGATGGCCCTGGATGCTGATGAAATGGCCCCATGATTCTGTTTCTTTGAAAATATGAATGCAAAATGCAGTGTTTTTAATGTTCGACAGCCTGTGTTAAAAGTTGTGACCATTGTGAGTCTCGAATTTTGAAAAAATGACAAGGTTCTGAAACTAGTTTTGCTGATTGTAAAAACTGCAAAAATGTTGTGATTAACTACTGCAAGTGTGTTTCTTCTTTATGACAAATAAAACACAACATGACATCACCGTGTAGACAGGACCATATGAAAACTAGGGGTCTCAGGGTACCATTTTTTAAGCCTGATACTAGTACTGTATGCCTGAGTACCTGCTGATACTGGTACCAATCCGATACTGTTGAGACAGGGATTTTTTTTTCAATTGAATCCAGTGATTATGTTATGACTGTAGACCTGGGAATCAAATCTGGGATGCCCAGAGCGAAGGCAGATAGGCTTCATGCACATAAGTTGATCAGTAAAAGGCCTACATGTGGTCTCCCTATAAAAATGGTTACCTAGATCTGGGCCACAGTGTAATTCCATTGCTACTTTACAGCCGATTTCAGTGCTTTCTGACCCATTTCTAGCCTTGCACATTCTGATATGCAATATGACCTGCTGCATATTAAAAATATATTAGTGAAACCTTATCATGTGGTTAAAAGTGTGTAGTACAAACTCCAACTCCACCAGTGGAAAAGTGACTGGTAAACCCAGTGAAACTATAGACTTTCTTGCTTTCTGTTACAGCCAAGATACACTTTAGTTTCTAGGTAATAAACAGGTACATCCCATAAAAGAGTGTTATGCATTCAGGAGTCTTTGTAATTTTTATCCCATTTAACTAGCTGGAACTTTTTCCAGTTTGTTTTTGAAGTTTTTAATAATTGGTGTTTAAAAGGTGGGGAAACTTTCTGAATGTCCTTCGTATTATGAGATACTCCTATTCATTAGCTTAGCAACTAGTATTTCAGAGCAGGTAGGTCCTGAGGTCCTCAAAGTTAATCTGGGCCCCACTGTTCGAGGATGAGGTGGTCAGGTATTTGAGTGTAGGTAGTCTGTTTATTGTATATTATATCATTTTACCCAAAGTAATTATCAAGTATTTCTGAGGTACCTTTTTGTACCTCACACATTTAGAAATATTCAGAACTTATTACATTGTTAAATAAAGAGTTACAGAGGCTTTGTGTTTACACCATTGTGTAATTAGATTTGCAACTTTCTGTGATGTCAGTACTGCGAAGACCAGTATCATGAAAAAAATGTTATGACATATTGAGCTGTCCTCGTGTGTGGACGAATTTGGCATTGGTGGCCATACTTGTCTCGCAGTGCTGATAAGTGACCCACGGTTTGCAAGCCTCAAAGCCTCCATGATTTCTTTTACAGATTCAGAGGCATGACAAGAGATATACTCTTCAAACGGCAATGGCAAATCGAACTAATGCACCCAGCTATTTTTGATCCTGTTCTTGTACTAAACATGGATGTGGGGGATTGATATGCACTGGAGGAATGACATCTCTCTGGACCTTGAGATCCTGCTATGCATTTCTCATCTCTTAATTGCCCTAAAAGCAAGTCTGGCTAAACATTTCCAAAGGCTTTGAACTGTGGACTTTTGGCACTTGCCTTGCGAGACACAGATTAAAGACTGTACTCAAACAATTCATTTTATTTACTCTAGTGCTGAAGAAGTCTTCTTATTCAGAAACTACAGATAATATACAATGTCTATGAACACCCTCATAGATTGAAATATTGACAGCATAATGAATGAAAACAGTAGTGTCCCCAAGCCAGTATCAGCGCCACCCCATGATCCAAAGCCCAAAGCCAAGACATCAGTGGTGACCATGGCTAGTGGACAGAGGGAGGCGTGGATTACCGATCACGCCCCCTCGTGGACCGGTATTGAAGAGACGAGAGAGGGTAGAAGTGAAGCAGCAAATGAGAAATTGGGCAATAAAGGAGGGCTTAAAGTCATTCATAGTGTATGCTGCTTGGACTGAAAAGCAGTATTATATAGTTTGTTCTCTTGTCATGGTTGAAAAGTTTAAATGTGGGTTAAAGAGCACTGCTGAAAACGCCTCAAACATGTCTTCTTCACAGGTGGCACAAAATGTTTTTTTCATATGATATGTATGTTCTTAAATGAGAAAACATAGCAATAAACATGCGACGATGCATTTCAGTTTTAGTTTTAGAATCAATACATTTGATAAATAACTAGTTGTATGTAATATTCAATAGATAATAAAGCCACACTTTATTCTTATAGTCCTATATAGATTAAATATGGATGATCAAATTGTTCTGGGTCATGTTTTCTGTCTTGGCCTTCTGCTACTGTTTGCCCCTGCTCTACCTGGATTGTACTAAGGACTGCAAATCTGGCTCATCTCTGTCATCATGGTTTGCCAACGACTAAACTTGTTTGCTTTTGAATACAAACTCTCTTTATCCCATTAAACTCCTAACTGTGACCGAGTCCTTCACTATTTCATCATTACAATTATTAAAATCTATGTTAAATTATGGTCAGCAACATTCAGATGCATTTAATAGATTATCTTCTTGAATAAGATCCTTCTACTCATAAATTATGTTGAATATCACTTTAAGCCTCCGTTCTATCTCAGAACTCTGTCTACAGATAAAGTGTCATTGTGCTGACAAGAACTACAAACAGTTAAAGGTACATTCACAGAAAACTGCAGAGTGTTATTTTAGTCCTTTTGTTAAGTCTTTGCTAAATAACATATTGCAATACTCTGAAAAGTCTTTAATCAGATGGAAACATATAATAATCATATACACTCACACTGAATTGCACCTAATTAGGTACCATTGTTTTATGGTAATCACACTTTTAGTTTAATTATACTTTATGGACAACTTCATCATTATAAATACTTTACATTCGGTTGATCATGTAATAATGAAAGAACCTTGTTAACCATGTAGAGCTTTGATTCTTTTAATTACACTTAATGAATTATGATTTTTTTTTTTAAATATTCAATTAGAACAGTTACAAAAATTATTTTCCTAAGAAATGTAGATAGCACAATAGCATATCTGTTGGTCTTGAAGATTCAGCATGCAGTTCACCTAAATAACTGTTCATAGATGGGCCAGACATCTAATGTTCAATTCCAAGCAGGTACGTGCGTGCCATTTCATTGCCCATTTTGTCCATTGACCATTTATGTGCACCAGTTTACAATTACAGTCTTACAATTACACTTGTTAGCCCCTTTTACCCTGTTCATCAGTCGTCAGTTCATCAGTGTTAGTGTGTGTGTGAGTGTGTGTGTGTGTGCATTGCTCAAAGTGAGTCACACACAACAATGCCTCTAAAGTTTTTGATAAACCAAATGGACTGAAAACAGTCCACCAATCACAAATATCCAGCCAGCAGTGTCCTGTGAGGAAAAAAACTGAACACTGATGAAAGACTAGAGGATGAGTAACACGGATGAATGATTATCAATAACTTTACATCTGCAAGGTAAACCAAAAAGTCAGATGTGTCTCATAGAGTGGACTCACACACTTATATGCCACTACTAAGTCTTGTTGCCACTGTTGCGTCTCTCTCCCACTTAAATTTGGGAAAACCGTGTACAATGCATCATGTTCAATGCAAAACAACGGAAAAGTCGTTTAATGACAGTCCTGTGCTGAATTGACTCACTTATACTATGCATCAGTAGTGACATTAATACTGTTTAACCTGAAATCAAAGTCTTTTTATTGCCACAGCTGCTTTCACTGTTTTTCACATGCAGGACACGAGTGAATAATGAGGACACATACCTGTGATGTCCGGTTTCTGTGGCATGAGGAACTGGAAGAAGGTCGGTTCTGACAGGCCTTTGACGTTGCGGGCTGTGATCTCCACATTGTAGCGTGTGTTCCACTGGAGAGGCTGCAGGATGGCGAAATCATTCATGCCGGGAACTAGTTTAGTCATCCACCGCTCCTCTTTGTCCTATAGGGCATATGTGAATATATGTTACTCTGACTATATGAAGGAAAGAACTATAGGGATTAATTAAGTATGTCCAAGTTGCTACAAGATCGACATTAAGTGGGAAAGACAGAAATATTTACATGAGCAGACCTTTAATGGTTTAATAATTCTGATGGAAACAGCATTAAATCTTGTGGAATAAATATATTGAAATGTATCTGTGTTTCATCATAGTGGCTGTTCAGCTGCACTGATTTTGGGGTATCATCATCAATCACACCAAAAAAAAAGTGATTTTGTGATTTCAGATTTCATTGTAACTTCTTGAGGAATCATAATCCAATCAAATGTCATGTGAGGTTAAATATGTCCATCCCTCCTAAGAACTTGTACGGTGTACAGAGTAATGAACTGCTAAAGTCAAGCTTTTTTAAAAATTTCTCTCACATTTGGACACTCTGGCATTTACCCACATTATAAATGTGATATGACTACTGATTATGCTCTCAGCCTTGATGACCTGAAAATGAGTTCGGCTAGGTACAGTGGTGCTTAAAAATGTGCAAACCCCTTAGAATTCTATACATTTCTGTACAAAATTGACCTACATCATCATCAGATTTCCATACAGATACTGAATGTAGATAAAGAGACCCCAATTAAAACATGAGTCAAAGTTTTATACTTGGTCATGTTTTTATTAAGGAAAATGTTTCCAATATTACAGATCTGTGAGTGGCAAAAGTATGTGAACCTCTAGGATTAGTAGTTTACATTTAGTTTGTTCAAAACTTAAATTGGAGTCAGGTCTGATCTTCACAACACATATTTGCAGAAGTGTATCATGGCATAAACAAAGGAGATTTCTGAGGACCTCTAACCTCTCCTGGCTTGGAAATGATACAAAGTCATCTCTAAAGTAATTGGGCTCCAAGAAAAATTCAAGACCATCATTAACCTCCTCAGGAGTGATTGACCAACAAAGATCACTCAAAGAGCAAGATGTGTAATAGTCTGCAAGGTTACAAAGGAACCCAGGGTAACTTCTACATAACTAAGGGTTTCTTTCATGTTGGCCAGTGCTAACGTTCATGAGTCCATCAGGAGAACAGTGAACATTGCAGGGGAGAAAGCCGCTGCTCTCGAAATAGAACATCCACACATTGCTAAAATCATGTGCACAAGCCAGAAAGCTACTTTTTTTGTGGACCAATGAGACCAAAATATCCCATCTGTGAAACATGGCTGTCTCATGGCATGTCTCAGGTCTCATGGAATGGGCCTGTTTTGCTGTATCTGGGCCAGGACGGCTTTCTATCACTGACGGCTTTCCATCACAACAAACACTGAATTGAATTGTAAATTCTAAAGGAATTATACCAGTGCATTTTAAAAGAAAATGTCAGGACAACCATGGACTGAATTTCAAGAGAAAGACCTTAAGCAAACAAGTAGATCTACCAAAGAGAGGTTAAAGAAAAAATAAAGCTAATGTTTTAGAGTCAAAGTCCCGACCTTAACCCAACAGAACTGTTGTGGAAGGACCTAAAGTGTAAGTTCATGTAAGGAAACCCACCAACATTCCAGAGTTGAAGCTGGTCTAAACTGGAGGTCATATTTATTCAGAAAGTTTTAAAGGGTTCACAAATTTTTAAGCATCACTGTACTCTCCCGGTGACCCTAAGCTTGATGCTAAATGTCATGAACAGGATTCCACCTAATACGCTAAACTCTCAAAGGACGTTATATTGAATTCTAAGCACTTCTCATCGACTTGGTAAAGGTAAGTCTGCTAAGTGACGGTCTTTCTGAGAGCGGCAGATAGACAGGAAGAGTGGAGCTGCGTGAATTCGCTGAGGTGTGGCGGATGCTCTCCTTTCATCCGTGTTTGGCCGTGAACGGCCTTCAAAGGGCCTCGATTATGGACGCCAACCTCTTTCTCCCCAAACACTTTCATCTACAATGTTATTATTTTCCATCACTCCGTCGGGCCCGCAGAGGGTATAGAAACGACAGAATGGGACACATTAGTGGCAGAAGTAGTAGAGGAGAGAATGTATATCTGCAAACCCATTCTTAAGTGCTCTGACACAGCTTGTGTTCTGCACTCTCAGATTTCATATCAGGAGTCTGAAGTAAGTTTTAGTGTGTGTGTGTATGTGGACAGAAAAGATGTGGGGATAGTGTTTATAGACAGGGAAAAACAGACTGAACAGATGGGAAAAAAATAGTGAGACTAGACATGGGTCAAGAAGACAGGAGGTGAGAATCAACAAGGGGGACTGGACTGAAAACAGGACCAGAGTTAGACACAGGACAGGTGCTGGGACACTGTGTTGGGCGAGGGGCTGAGGAGAAAACAAAGACACACCAGGAAATGTAGACAGGACAGGAGGAGGTGACAATGGGACTGGGAGCAAAGAAGGAGCCAGAAACAGAGAGGGGAACTGGGCACTGGACTGGACGCGGGACTGACCCCGGAGTTTGACTGGGTATAAAACGGAAGACCGACGATGGGACTGAGCAGGGTTTGAGACCAATGACTGGACCTGGGGCTGAATCTCTTCCTGCCTATCTGCTGCTCTCAGAAAGACCGTCACTTAGCAGACTTACCTTTACCAAGTCGATGAGAAGTGCTTAGAATTCAATATAATATAAGGGAATCCTGTTCATGACTGAGGGCTGGACAGGAGACCGGACAGGGGAGCGAACTGAGGACTGAACAGGGGAGGAAACAAAAGACAGGATGGGAGACACTGCAAGGGAGCGAGGCATAACCAAAAACTGGGGCACAACAACCGGGACAGGGACAGAGATAGTGACAAGCACAGACTGTAACACAGACTGGAATAGATAGAGAGGGAGACAATGGGACTGGAACAGTGATTTTAACAGGAACAGACACTGGAACAGAAATGGGTAAATGGGCAATATTTACAGCAGAAACCGAGCGCCCGCGACTAAATCTACCATCCGTCCGAATTGCCTGTCCACACAACACAGAAAACATTTTAGAAAAATGACATTTTTTGTGCACAAGAATGCAGAGATTAGCAGTTGCCATGAATGCAGTGTGTGTCACACAAACGTTTACATGCCAGATGAGTTCACATTTACACAATTCACAGGAAATCATTCATTTATGACAAAGCAAGCCAGTATAACAGTGTTTCTGTTAACCTGTCAGGCAATTCCTCCATTAAAACTCCTCTGACAGTAAAAGGAGTGCCTTACCAACATTAACACCATGTATGTTTTTGACAGGGTTGTTTATTTTATCTAATAAACTAGAAATGAAAAATAATAAGAATTTTATTTGGTAATTACTAAGTTCATGTTAAAATATGCAACCAGCTGACCTTTGGAGATGTTTAAGAGAGGCATGGTAAAATGTTCCAAAATATTCCAGAAAACTTAAAAGCCAATTTCCCAAAAGGCTACAATAAATGCAAACTAAATACTAGTTTTGGAATGAAATAAATCGTGCCTCAAAGGGTTCTTTGAAAGATGCCACTGAAGAACCAGTTTTAGTCCTCAAAGAACCATGTTTGAAAAAGATATCAATGAGTGGGAAGAACCTTTTAATGGCATGACATTATATGGAGGTTTCTTAAACTTGAAATAGTTTCTTCACATGCTCACATCTCATTCTCAGTGGAAAGTTGTTCTATTACGGCATTCCTAGAGTGCATATGTAAACGTCTTCCTAAATTATTTTCCAGTAATGAATTTTGGAACCATTGAAAGAATATACATGGTTTGTTATTCGGTTAAGTCCTTATTTATATATTTATCTATCTATCTATCCATCCATCCATCCATCCATCCCTCCATCTATAATGCTTGATTAATCGCTAGTTAGTAACTGATTACTAACGTATTAGACAGTGACAGTCCTAGCCTGTCCTAGAGTGAACAAGAGTGGGAGAGAAAGAGACTGTGTTTTAGCACATGCAAGTAATATAAGTGCCACACAGAAGGGCAAAACATACAGCCCAGCTCTTTCTTCTTCCTCCTAAGAAAAAGAATCATATGGAATTGCATTCCCCATGGCTGCTCCGCAGAGAATGGCAGCACTTCAAAGTCTTTTTTTCGTACTCTTTAATGTCTGACTTTTTCTTTAAGCAAATGAAGCCCAAACCAAGTCTCACACATCCCACCAATTCGTCAGTTACAGAAAGTGGAGGAAGAAACAGCAGCAATATTCCCAAAGAGCATTAAGCATTCCACCACCCACACTGTACGAATGGCACTAGAGGCAGATGGGAATCAGTGCACCACCAAAAACTGAATTTTATCACCATAGAGGTTAAAACACAGCCATCAGGGTCAATGCCAACCGCAATTTCTGCCTCCACTGTGACTGCACTGACACAGTACTGCGTAGTTACATTGCATACACTCTAACAAATAAGGGTTCCAGAAAGGTTTCTTTGCATGATGGGATAAAAGAACATCATGACAACACTGGATGTAAATAAGACGTATGAGTGTAAAGAACCTTCTAAAAGTTTTAAGAACCTCTATATAATGTAAAGGTTCTTAGGAGAACCCATGAAATGGCTTCATACAAAATGGACAAGTCAGGTCCTCAAATCTGACTGCCTGAGCTGCAATTGAAACCTTTGAATAAAAATAAATTATAAAAAAAGACCATTGCGCTATTAATGGAATACTCTTTGACTGCTAGGCTGCTTGCATGGACCACCATGTCAACTGATAGATGTAGGAACCCAGTTTTATATAAAATGTGAACTAGTTAATGAAACAACTGCAATGATGGACAATTCCATTATATTGTATTCTGCCCTCATTAGAGGCAAATGGGGCTAGAAGATAGCTAATAGACTAACAGGCTGCATCAATAATGTTAGGATGTTTACTAAAGCAAGCCCAGAAAAACTGCATAAAGAATATAGAATATGTTACTCCTATGCCCGTTACCTACATGCCAGCTTCACACATCTGTATTTAAGGTAGAGGTGACACAGGCTCTCTCAAGGTAGAGGTGAAATAAGCTCTTCCCTGCAGTTCCCGATTAGAACATTCAGGTCACTAATGTAACTGTGGCCAGCTTCTCTAAATGTTGCTGCCATTTCTCTAGGGTTTCAGGACTCTGCCCACTTCATGATTTATGAATATTAAAATAGCGGCCATAACATCATATTGCACTGTAGAAAAAGCCACATCCCGCACATACATTGAAAATTCAAACTGATGTCATGCATCTGGAATAATAGTATTTGCCCTTGTAATTCTTTGATAACTTCTTCTTGTTCCCAAAAACCAAAAACAATGTATTTTCTGGTGTCTAGTGCTCATATCTACATTGTATAAGATAGTATTATATCTAAAATAAAATGCAGCTATATGACAAGTGATTCCAAACAGGATTCTGTGCCCAAATATACACCGATCAGCCACTGAAATGAATACTATTGATTATCTTGTTACAGCAGCATCTTCATTGTGGCAACCAAGGTAGGTGCAATACACAAAATATTTCTCAGGTGTACTCACTGTCTTGTATTTTACAATGTATTCCACAATGGGCATCCCACCATCATCCTGTTTGACCAGCCCCAGCCTGTAGGCCTTGCCCACTTCTCTCTGGCCATGAACTGTAGGGGGGCTTGGTTCTCCTGCAAGACAAAGAAAAAAAAAAAGAGACATTATCTCTTATCACCCCACAAGTTTCACATGAGTTTAACACACTTTGTTTTGTTTTCTTCACATTATGCCATGTCTAAATTTGATGTGGTGGAAATACCACACATTAACACCACCAATCCAAGAGGAAAGGGAAAGCTGCAAACAACCAATGTATGAGGTCTGGCAGCCATGCAGCTTTAATGAGCTCCAACGCAGACCTGAATTCTAGAGTTAGTCTTCACTTTTCCATTGCTGACCAGTATTTCTGATAGGCTGTTCATTTGGAGCTAGGTTGGGTTTAGCACATTCATTCATAAGTCTGTCATAAATTGTGCCTGGCTGTGGAGTTTTCCTTTACAGGCAAAGTCTTACTGTTTATTTTAATATAGTGAGAAAAGAAATATAAAATGTGGCCTATGCAAAAGTTATGGCATATATGGTTAACAAAGAAATTGAAATTGTTGAAATTGCAGAAGACATGTGCCATGTTTGCTCCCTGTAGAGGATGTGTAATTATTTTCAAAAATCAGCAAAACATGTAGTTTGACCCATGGATGTCAAACCTTTGCATACAAATGTAGTTTGAGTATTCAGTTATTCATCTTTTGCACTCACCAATATGTATACTATACAACTATGAGAGAGAATGTTTTTAGATTTTAGAGGATTAGGATAGTGTCCAAACACCTCATGATTGGCGGGTATGTCAAATTAATTCATTAGAAGCATACAGAAGCTGAGTAAAAAAAATGTTTTTTTCTGTCTTATGTTTGGCAAAGAGATTTTGTTTTGCTCAACCCAGAAGCTGTACTTGTTTTTGCAAATCATCGATTCTGAAAATAAAGCCTTTGAAGGTGAGGTTTGTATGGCAAACTGGCAAAAATATGATATCCTTATACTTGAAACTAATTTTTAAAATATTTTATTACATCCTATTAAGCTGTGCCAATTATTCTCTTTCGGACTGCCAGCGTCATCAAACTCTCAATCTCTTGGAAATGTACACCTTAAATAGCTGTGCCACTTGGGAGCCCTTCTTAAATGTCATTTTAATGGAGCACACAGTTGTTCAGTTTTCTAGAAGTACTGGCGATACTCACCACACCCTCAAAAAAGCTTTTCTTTGTGTAATTTATTAAGGTATCACGTGTAGTGTTTTCAATGGCTTTCTTCTCAGATTGCTTGTGTAACCTTTATAAATTGTCCCACTTATCGTGGACTGTTCCTTCATGTTACATTAATATGTAGATGGACTCTAAGAGTATGGGAGGCAACCACGCACGCTCTGTCCTTACAAATATGCTTGAGCACACGGCAGAATTCATATAACGGATTAAGGATGGGTGGGACATATTAAGCAGCAAGTGAACAGTTGGTTCTTGAAGTTCTTGAAAGCAAGAAAAATGGGAAAAGCTAAGGATCTGAGGGACTTTGACAAGAGCCAAATTGCGAGGGCTAGACGCCTGGGGCAGAGCATCTCCAAAACGTCAGGTCTTGTGGGGTGTTCCCAGAATGCAGTGGTCCAAGGAAAGACACTCAGTGAACCTGCAACAAGGTTATGGGTGCCCTAGGATCACAGATGAGTATGGGTAGAGAAGGCTAGACCATCTGGTCTGATCCCACAGAAAAGCTACTTCAGCACAAACTGCTGAAAAAATTAATGCTGGCTATGATAGAAAGATGTGCATCACTCACCTTGGGAAGAGATGGCACCATGATGCACTATGGGAAGAAGTAAAGCCAGTGTAGGTAGTGTTTAAGGTTCTGGGTAATTTTCTGTTGGAAAATCTTGGGTCCTGCATTCATGTGGATGTACCACCCGCCTGAACACTGTTGCAGACCAGGTACATCGCCAGTACTTCTAGAACACTTAACAACTGTGTGCTCCATTAAAATGATACGCCTGAGCATATGGCAAAATTCACATAACGGATTAAGGATTGGGACAAAAATTCTGAGGATTTCGAGGAAGAGCTTGTTTCTGGGTGAGCTATACTGGAAAGTTATGAACTAATCAGCTATTAAGGCATGTTATTAGCAAGCTAACGCCTTGCTGTTCAAGCTCAAGATTTTATGTCTATGAATTGTAAGATGAGAAATTGAACGTAAACCTGTCAAGACATGCTTTTTTGTTGTGTAACACTATTATAAGGTTAGTTAAACCTTGTATGTATCATTTGTTGTATGTTCATTTGATAGTCGATGGCTGTAGTTTATTGTTGGTAACCAAACAGACAGGTTTAAAGAAGGAAAATCTATGTTGCCTTTTATTGTAAAACTGCTGTCTATATTCATGTGTTTTAATTTAATATGCAATGATGTGTTAAGTTGGCAATATGGCCGCTAGTGCGGATGAAGCATAGTCATTTTGGTTAAGCTATGCTAACTGCCTTGCACGCATGCCGCAATCCAAACCACCCTTCTCCTACAAAATTTGATGGTTGTGTGTTGCTGTGTTTATTGTCTGGGAAGGGCTATTATCCATAATTCTAAATTACAGTTGCAATCCTCCTTTTGTGAATTTTATGACACCTAAGTAAACAATTAGTGGTACTTTATTAATATTCAGATTATAGAAATTAAACATTAAACAGGAACCAAACTAGGGTCTCACCTGTAAACAAGATTTACACTTGTGATAAAATGAAAATGTGTTGAATAGTTTTTTGTGCTTTTTGCCGTGTCTTTGGCTTGTGTCCTTCAGATTATGTAACGATCTAATTTCCTGTAAAATAAAAACCTGACTGCTGTAATTGGTGAAAAAAATTGATGTTTTCATCTTTAAGTTCACATATTTTACAACATGTGAACCTTCCCTGCCCTGCTGATGATAAAATGTTATTTAATTTCAATTTTCAGTTTTTTTTTTTTGTCTTTCACTTGAACCGTTACACAAGAAATCACATCTCTCAGTCATATAGGGATAAGTGAGCACTTTCTCTTAGCAATTTCCTCTGGTATCGATAAAGTTTTCTGATTTTGCTTCTGATTATGAAAGGCTGTAGGCCTTTCTGCACATCTTTCTCTGTAAGTACTCTTCAGGACCGCCTCTCTGACATGCTGTCTTTGTTTGTTGTGAAAGGGATGTGACAGAGATCTGTCACCTGACTAAATTTATGCAAGATTTAAAAAAAACCCCAACTATTTATTCCTGAATTCATCATTATTCCTGATTATTTATTCCGGAAAAAAAAAAAAAGTCTAATGTAGGTTTTGCATGATTTCAGGGACTGACAAACATTTCTTTATCTGGAAAATAAGTTTTATGGACATGCATAAAATATCCACATAAATGCATAATAGTAAACTATGCATAAAAGTAAAAAAAAAAACCTTTGGACAGAAACATATTGTGTCATGTTGCACACCCATGACTAACAGCATGTTGGACAGGTCTGCTTCAGTGCAGATTGGCTTCTGGTTTACTCACGGATGGGTAAGGTCTGAAAGGTCTCCGTGTGGCTGTACTCCCCTTGACCCTTTCCATTCACAGCTGCTACTCTGACCTCGTAGGTCGTGTTGGGCTCCAGGTTGGTCAGCAGCACCATCGCTGAGATGGAGAGAGAGAGAGAGAGAGAGAGAGAGAGAGAGTCAGTGTTAAAAACATGGAGCACCTCAAATCACCTCAGCATTCAACCTTCTGTAACTCGCCTGGAGTTACTACAGAGGCACGGTGAGTATTTGTCATGACTGACAGCTTAGCCTGGTGCTTATTTTGCTCCCTCCGCTTACAATAATCTGACCGTATCTGTTATGGAGATCCGCTGTGAGCTACACATGTTAATGGCGCTATCGAACAGCAAGCTGCTAATAACGGCAGCTCTCAATGGGGGATGTCGGCCCCGCTAACACTATCGTCATCCCATTGTGTCACACAGCTGTCCCAGCACAACAAATCCCTCCCTCACGTAGGGATCATATTTACAGCACACATCAAGGTGTGAAATGTAATTCCATCTCTCTGTTTGTAGCTTAGAGGTACTCAGACTCGGCAGTGTGTCAAAGCTGAAAAGCCCACTTGTAGACACAAATGCCCATGCGCTCTCACACACAAACAAACACACGCCAGAACACCCACTTACTCTTGCAGTGAACAAAATAATTTTGAAAAAAGTGGATCTGCGGGTCAAAAGTGTTCAGAGTGAACATATTAACAGAGATACTCAGTTTTCTGCTTTATTATAAAGATGTGATATTAATGCCCCACCAAACATGATGTAAATTTGGAAAAAATATCTTCCATGTTTAATAAAAAATAAAAGTACAAAATAATGTAAAACTGGCTTACAATTAAACATTACCAGTGTCAAAACACCTACTCACCTGAAGGTAAAAACAAGATCTCAGGTACAACTCAGTCAGCCCTCGCTTGACACTATGTTTACTAAGCTGCCCAAATTTCCTTGCAAAGGTAAAATGTTATTAAAACGATTCTATTTTTTTTCCAGATGTCTTTCTCTATGGCTTAGTATTTGGATTTGACATTGTGTGGAACTGGCCCTTGGAATTGGAATACAAAATGGAATAGCTAAAATGTATTTTTTTTTTTTTTTACCATTTTACTATTATCAAGTCTTAAAACCCAGAAGACATATATAGGTTCAATGATACTTTTAGATAGCAAATAAATTGGCTATATTTGGTATATAATGGTTCCTATTACCACTGAAAAAAACAATGTGGCATATTTCTGTAAAATTTACCACTTGACACAAGCCACTCTGAATGACATATCTCACCAACTAAATTACTTTGCAGAAAATTTGGAAAAATGGATGGAATTCCCCTTTAAGTTCTTGATTAAAAAACCACATGGATGCATGCGATGCTAATTCAGAAAGACTCCTTTACAAACTCAGATTCATGGTTCCAATAAACAGCAATAACCCCAGATATTGCGGTATAAATAAAGATTTGAAAGTGCGCCTTCCTTAGAAGTTTCTCATATTTAGTGGTCTCATCATGAACTCTCAGCAGTCGTTGCTTTCATTTCGACTTTTATTAACATAGCTTTGTGTTTCCCTGAGCCCCAAAGCCCTGGGGGACTGCTATTCAAAGTTTGAATGTATAACTTAGCATCGGTGAAGGCTGCTGTTTGTTCTCTGTAATTCTAACGCTTTTTATGTTTTGTGAGTAAACTTTGTTTAAAGGCTTTGTTTAATGTTCTGTGAAATGGCACGTCATTGTACCGGACGATAATTGCAAAGCCAACATCCAGACAAAAGCAGTTTAATGAAGAAAACTGCTCTGACTCATTGCTGGGGAAATGTTCTAGTGGGAAATGTGCGCCGTTGTGGCAAACACAATGGAAGAGACAGGATAAACGATTTGCAGTACATCCTGTCTCGGCGAAATAAGGAATCATTTTAGGGACGCAATAATGGCTCCTATGCAGGATATTGGCCACTGGTGAAAAACATACTTTCAGTTGATTTGACCGTCCGTTCATATTTTGCTTTTTCTGTTATGTAACAATATATTGTGTTTCAAAAAAAAAAAAAAAAAAAAAAATCCATTTCGGAATAAGCAAGGTTCCCAAGACCATCATGTTTAGAGTAAGTTTAGTTTTTAACTTTTATTTGCTATACTGTTTGAATGCAGTTAATTACATAATAATAGATTTGGTTACACAATTGCAGACATATGTAAATGTTTTATTATGTCTTATGTTTTATCATATAGGTCTTATTGTTTTTAACTATTAAAAAATGATGTATAAAAATAAAATAAACTATGTATGTATGTATAAAATGTACGGTGGCCCTGAAGTGCAAACCACACCAACAAATTACTAAACACAACAACAAATTGAGAAACACAAACTAAT
>JBBPCZ010000089.1:19285157-19299763 GCA_037974445.1 Brycinus macrolepidotus | reverse complement strand
GGAACTGCTGAGACCCTCGCTGTCTTCAAACAGCTACTGAGGCCCCATGTCTTCCCTGAGCACTTAAGATTACATGTCCATGTCGTAAACTAAGATAACCAACAGAAAAACATGTCTACTTCACACATAGCTGTCCAATAATCTGTCTATTAACTCCATCTGTGGTAGAATCTTAGTCTAATAGCAGTTCTTAATTGTAAGTCTAGGCTTGTGGTGGACATGTTTTCTTGTGGACTATAAAACACTCATACATTGCTCTGCATAAGAGCATCAGCCAAATGCTCTAAATGTAACATTTAAATAACGTGAATAATGCTAATTGATGTCTATTGACATGCATTTTTAGTTAGTAACATTTATTTCTTTGTGGTGGGGCAATTTAACACAGCTAACTGAAGCATCATTCGACAGCTAAGAACATTGTCTCACTATGGGTAGCTGTTTTGAAACCATGCTTATCCTACAAACCTCTGGGCTAATACAGAATATGCACATCTGTGTTTATACATTTCCACACACCTGCCATGTAAGAAACTGCTGACTCTCTTGCAGTGGCATTACTTGGCAGGACACAGGCAAATGTCTGATACTGTTTTAAATCATTAACTTTGAAGACAAAATCAGTCCCAGCATGACAGGCATATGTCAGAGGAGAGATGAGACCGTTCCTAATTTCATGGCCTCTAGAGCTCTCTTTTAAAGCGACACTTTTAATTAACTTTGCAGCCTGAACCCAGCATGATGTCTCTTGTGTCACGCCTTGGCTGATGGGTTTAATATATTGCGTCTCCGAGCGCACATCCTCTTGTGTGTGTGTTGGTTTCTGTCTGTGTTCGTGTAGGTGTATTTGTTTCTGTTTGTGTCTGGATATACACTGCCAAGTGTACAAGACCATTTTTTCTGCTACTCTGAATATTTACAGTAGCATGTGAGTGTTTATGTGAGAATGATGGAGGAAGTGAGAGGAAGAGGGCACTATCCTTTCGTGCTTTATGAAGTCCAAGGCATTTGATCTGAGCTTGAGTGGATTGGAGCACTCCACAGTGAATGAGGTAGTGCTCCTGTAAATTAGCCAGCTCTCTGGTAAATCAAACAGCCTCACAGCTGATTAGCTCAGGGTAGATAAGTAGCAGGCAGCTTTAGAGTATTGTTATGGGAAATATAAATCGTCTTTGAAAAGTAGGTGATAAAGTTGAGATAGAGACTTAAAGCTAAGATAAAAAGGAGCCTAGGTTATACCTCCAGTGCTCTACCAGGTATTTTCACTTGAACAATCTTTAAAGGCTTAATCCAGGCCCACGGAACTCCTCAAAATGTATTTTTGAAGGTGTTCCCTCTGATATGAATTATATGGTGAGATTTTACACTTTCAGTAGCCTTGCTGTCAGAAAAGACTCTGGTGGGCCTATAAGACATTTTTGTTGTACCAACCACTATTCTGATAAACAAACTATAGAGTTTCACCCTTTGTCTCATTTGTTGTTACTTTATTCACTATATACTTCTTTATTCAGTACCTTACTGTGGGTTAGTATCATCAAACACAAATGTTTTGCACTAAAAGGAAATGACAAACTGCCCTGTGGTACCTCACAACATCCCATAGCAAGCCACAGTTATAACAGTTATAACGCCCAGTTGCTATAACAACATTCTGAAGTCTCTACATGTGTGTTCCAAATAGGTTAATGCAAATAATACTGTGCAGACATTCAGTTTTAATGACATCCACATTTAAAATGTCAAGCTCCAGTATCTTATGTATGTTGCTGAGGTCAACTGGGGCAACATTAAGGGAGAAAGTGTCAAGCACATACTAGTAGAATGTTTTTTTTTTTTTACATCTTCATGTTCAGTTTTTTAAGATCCACACTGAAAAATGCTTTTGTACCATAAATGTTGATTTTTTATTATACATTATTCTATATTACTTGAAGAACCCTCTTCATGCCTCCAGCATAGCACCCTTTTGAAGCATGTATGCAATTCACCTCCACTCAGATTTGTTGCATGTTTCTCAAATTAAACAATGAGGTAGCTCCACATCCCCTCTATATGACCTGTATGTTTTTATGCACAGATTCATCAACTGTGTTCTATTTACTGTGCAAATACAATATATTAAATTTATCATGTTATGTTCTCTTCTACTTTGTAGCAAAAATTAAATTAAAGTTTGACATTGCCTCTTTTTACTTTTTGATATTCATAAATTAAGTATTTGAGTGTCACGTTAAGCCAGATTCATTGTGTTCTACATCATTTTGAATTTTAGTGACCTACAACTAGCACCTCCTTCTTTTACACTTAACCTAAGTGTAGGTTGCAGTAGGTTTTCATTTGAAGCATAGATTTGCATCTTGCTGAGGTTACTGAGTGGCAACTATCAAGAAGGTCTGAGTCCTAAACTAGATCTTAGAAGTCTTATATAAGTCAGTATGCATTCTTCTCCAAATTTTATGCCATTTCAACATAGGCTACAATGATAGTAACTACAATATAGCCTGCTTATTGATATCATGGTAGTAGTATATTAATTAAACAGCTTCATAAAAGCTTCCAAAATTAATCTTTCAATGGCACATGGACAGCTAAAAACCAGTGTTTCTCAACTATGCTCCTAGAATCCCCTGGTTTGCCCATTAAGAGTTTCTCATGCCCTCAAAATATCTGATTCAAGTAATCAGCTGACCAACAAGCCTTTCTTTGGCTGAAGTGGCGATATACATGAAAAAAATGTGCAGTGCAGGGAAGCCTCCCGGAGCAAGGCTGGGAACCACTGGTATAAACAGAGTGGCACAATTACACATGAAATAAAAAGTACTACTAAAAATGTAAAAATTAAAAAAATACTGTGGGTGATCAGTTAGATGAATTGTGGAAGCATGTTTGAAGCCATCTGTGCCCCAACCCAACCTTTAACACCCCCATCCATTCACAGACTGTGACCAACACTTTGGGTGCCATAAATCCTGGTTCATGGATTTAAATAAAGCCATGTTATCAAACAGCCCTCAGCCCAGGGGCGAACAATGTCACACCCTTGAAAGGTCAGAAAGAGACAGACGGATTCCAGCTATTCCAAACTGACCTTTTCAGTGACCTCCCCTGTCCTAAACCTCACACAAGGGTATCGTGGGTAAACACACACCTGCCTGTGCTAAAATAAACTCCTGATATCGAGCGCCGATGTTGTTCCTGGCCGTGCAGTTGTAGCGGCCAAAATCCCTGTCGGACATCGGGGTGACCTGAGTTCAAACAGAAAACCACATGGGGAGAAAAGCGGAGAGACTGAACATTGATTATGTTTGAAATTAATGGGCAATAAATTGTAAGCTCTCTCACTGTCACTTTACAGTTTTCTATAAAGCGTTTTATGAGACAGTTGAGCATGTGCGGCTCATTCAATTATGTAGATACAAACAAGTTTATAAAAGGCAATGACAGAAATGCATTAAACTTATCAAAAGATTATATGTTCTCATCTTGCCCATCTCATCAAGACATGAGATGGTGTGTGTTAACTATCACAGCCTTGATGACACATGGCCTATTCTATTGCTTTATTGCTTCTATACAACAAAAAAGTAAAGCATAAGAAGCCCCAAACATTGTGTCTTATTATTAACCACTCTTTCTGCCAAAAAGTAATAGCCTGTATTATCGATAAAGCCATGAAACTGCTGCAGTACCAGGTTCAGCTCAGCTTTTTTCAGTACTTTCCTGATTATCCCGAATGTGTTTTCCATTCAGTAAAGCATTTCACAGCCCATCTTGTTTGTCAAATTGTATTTTCTTTATTTCTCAATATATTCAATGTAAAATAGTAACTGTTCTCCTTAATAAATTTGGTGGTTGGGCCACCTTTAGCAGCAAGAATTACAATCATACGCTGCTAGTGACTAAAAACATATTTCCAAAATGTTTGGGGGGCATGAAGATCTTACCAAGGGGTCATCAAGATGAAACTAGCCATTATGCTTCCCTTGGTTAACAGTGGTTTTTGACCTCTCCCATGGATACCCCTTTTGCCAAGTCACTCTCTAATGGGGGAATCATACATGCTGACCTTATCTGTTCTAGCATTTACTTTTTCCCCACAGGGCCAGCTGATGTAGGACAACTTTTATCCGTCCATAAAAGAAATAAGCATTTTGAAATGTTTATTCATTACCTTAAATTTTGATTGGAGAACTGAAAAAGTATGACAACTATGCAAAACAGAAGGAGAAAAATGTGTGCGTGTCGCTGTCTAAGCAAAACCTTAGATATTTACCTCCAGCAGTGACTTCCCCTCTGCAGCGTGAATGCGTGTATTGCTGGTGCCTTCGTTGGAGATGGTGAACCTGTCTCGTCGCCACAACATGGTGGCTGGGGGATTGGACATCACATCACAGCTGATGTTCACTGGATTTCCCTCCCAAGAGTAGAAGATTGTGTGATTGATCTGAAACTTGGGTGCATCTGAAGAAGAACGTGATTGGAGTTAGATTTAGGCACACAGTAACAGTAAACAAACATAGTGGACACACGGTATTCCTTCGCCATGCATGTAATCAGTAAGACACCATAGAGAGTGACAATGTAGCAAAAATGTCCAGAAATAAAATGTACTCTGTTTCCACTATTTACAGAATGTTTACTCTAAATTAATTGTTGGCCAGCTGAGATCACATTTACTTCTTTAGTGGTTTGAAGCCACCTCTGACCACTCTATTCTATTAGAGTAGAAAACCTGGTCAGAGTCACAGGAACAGCCTTATCCTGGTTTAAATCATGCCTGACCAACCGCTATCAGGTTGTAAGTGCTCTGCTATATTTTATCATCACTACACACCAAAGTAAAATATGGACCTTTTTTTATGTACACTGTACATTTGGTACGATTATCCGAAAACATGGGATTTGCTTCCACTGCTATGCAGATGACACACAACTTTATATCTCTGTCAACCCAGATGTTAAACATAGATTAAATAAGACTGAGGATTGCCTAAAGGATATAAAAGACTGGGTGTCACATTATTTTCTCTTGCTCAGTGCAGAAAAAAAAAAAAAACCACAGGTCTTTCTTCTAGACCGAAAAACTGCCAGGAACAAACTGTCTAGTCTAATGTTAGATCTTGCTGGTTCCTCAGCTTCTGCAAACTGTAAAGAATCTCAGTGTCACTATCGATCCAAATCCATCACTGGATGTGCATATAGGTACTATTACTAAAATAACTTTTCTTCATCTACGAAATATTACCAAGATAAGAAATGCACTATCCCTACATGATGCAAAAAAAAAAAAAAAAAAATAGTCCACGCCTTTAATATCTCCAGAATTGATTACTTTAATGCCCTGCTGTCAGGCTGCTCCAACAAGAACCTAAATACGCTTTAACTAATCCAGAATGTGGCAGCTAGAGTCCAAACTAGAACCAGGAAATTCAACCACATTAGTCTGATACTATCAAGAATAAATTGCCTTCCAATCAAATTTTGTATTTATTATAAAATTCTACTATTGACATATTAAGCCCTGAAATACCTCTGTGAACTTCTCTTGCTACAAACCTCTAAGCTCACTTAGATCTCAAGGTGCTGTCTATCTGCTAGTCCTATCCCCTAGATCTGGAATATCCTTCCGGTTAATATTCGAGACTCAGACGCAGTCTCAGTTTTTAAGTCTAGCCTGAAGAGTTACTTGTTTAGTCAGGCCTTCTGTAATTAACTTTTCCTGGTGGATGAAGGGTGTAGAGCTGGGAGGTGACGGGCACAGAGAATTCAGGACTCCAGGTCACCATCTCATCCTGGATTTGCCATTGCTGGCGTCCCTTGCCCAAGTGCCCTAGACTGGTTCAGCTGTTTTAGATTGCCCATATGTGCTTCTACTCCCCCATCCAAGGGCGACTGCTGTACAAAAGCTTAGACAGAGATTGTTGTTCCTAGTGCTCTAGACTAGAGATTCTCAAACTACTACTCTTGCAGACTCCAACAAAACCTCCACCACTGACTCTTACTCTGTTACCACCAACTGTCCTTACTCTGACAGCCATAGACTGCCAACTGTTCAGAAGTGATTAAGTTTGTTCACAAATGCCTTCTATTGTTTGTTATCTTCATAGAGACATCTCTGTCCAACTCTCTGGGTCGACCAGAAGAGAATGGGTTTCCCTTTTGAGTCTCGGTTCCTCCCGAGGTTTCTTCCTCCAGCTTTAGGGAGTTTTTCCTTGCCTCTGTCACCCTTGGCTTGCTCACTAGGGGCTCGGACCTGGAAAGCTGCTTTGTGACAACATTAGTTGTAAAAAGCCCCATATAAATGAAACTGAATTGAACTGAATTGAAGCAGTGAGGCTAAAAAGTAATACTTTATAATATTTATAATATTAGTACATATAAAGTAGTGTATAGATCTCGCTAATCAGCCACGTCAAACTGTGTCAAGTTGTTTTATTCTTTTAAAACTGATTTGCTTATGTGGTGTTTATGATCGTGTGTCATACTGTTACCCAAAAATGAATCCTCCTTATGTTGCTGGGTCCCTGAAATATTTAGGAAACTGTCCCATGTTATCAGTTGCCTTATGCTTCTTCTATGAAAAATTTCTAGGGAAACAACTCTAGTCCTGTTTTTATGTTGAAGAAACATGATGATGGGGCTGAAACAGAGGAGCATAATGTCCACACCCCTAGCATATTTACAAACATATAATGCATGTTCTGATATTAAAATAATATATGCAGTTGTATTTTAGATGTGCTGCTTCCAAACACATTCTCTGGTTGTATATTGTGCTGGATAAGAATAAGGATATGTTCAGTGATTAGTGTTTTCATTCATAACTTCATTTGAACCTGAACATAAAATTATCTGAGCTCTGTGAGAAAATCTACGTTCCATTTCCATGCTATTTTTAACATGTCCTTGCACACTAGCCTTTACCATTTTCGAACAGAAATGTGTTTGTGTAGCTCTTCTTGCAGCAGGCATTGTCAAAAAGCAGCTTTGCAGAAATGCAGTTAGCAAGCCCCTAGTGAACAAGAGAAGCATGACAAATGTACTGACCGCAAGACAAAGAAAAATTAAGAGTAACCCATCCTCTTCTGAACAACACTAGCAAAAGAACAACGCAACCAGAACAATAAGAGTTATAACAATAATGAATGAAGAAACGAAGTGAACCTAAATTCACATGAACCAAAGAATACCAGTTCAGTTCAAGTCTCCATGACATGCACCCGAGGCTTCCAGTTGCATCAAATGCGGAAGGCTGTCAATTGCATCAGGAGAGTGAGTGGTGAAGGCAGGTGAAGCTTTCTTACTCAACAGGAGCTTGAGAGTATGCCTGGTGCAATCTTAAGGGTCATTCCATGACTGTATTCGCTCAAATGACCCCTTGAGAAGCAAGAATCAAAAAGACCGCTTTTCGCTTGTTTTATTTCCAGTCACAATGGCCATTAAAGATACTGATGGCTATTAAAGCTGTTCATTTTTCAGTGTCAGAAAAAAAAAATACAGGCAACAGAAAATTGCACAAAAACCTAAAGTACCAACACCCTGATAGCATCTGGTTGTCTTAAGTATTAGTATTATGTATGGATAGGGATAACTGTCCGTATTTAATTTGGGTACTTTTACTTTTGTGCACCTACTCTCCCATTATAACAATCTTAGACCCAACCAGTTGTGTCTTCCCAACAAAAACTGCTCTGAAATCTCCCACTATTATGTTCCTCTTCAAAACATGCACACATTCACACACGCAGCTAATCAAACATACTTCAGCTGCCTCACACAATTATTTCTCAGTTTTAACTAAAATTGTTAAAGGAGAACTTCTTAGAAGACTAGATAGAATAAGAAGAGGAAAACTCAGAATTAAACACTTTGGGCCTGATGAACTAACTCTTTAGGGTAATTTTATGGGCTGTGTGTTTGGTGAAATGCAAAATGCATTGAACCCCCTTCTGTATCTGCATTTGAGGGAGGGCCAAGCAAACATGGGATGATCTCACAAGTGGATGTAAGGAGTTGATTACATATTCCACTCGATTCACTAAAGTCTGAGGAGCTTGTGGTGGGAAGTTTTGTGTTGACTTTTCTCTGCCTTCTGAAATCAGGTGTAAATCAGGTGTCAAAATACGTGTTGAGATTTCCTTTAATAGCAGCAGCAAATAGAGTGGTTAGATAGACACAAATGAGCTGAAATAATGTTTGTAATCAAAATAAAAGTGTTTAAACTAGGGATATGCTGGTATCAGGTCGATATCTGTCAAGATCACTGGATCAGTTCTTGGAAAAAGCCTTAACTATCACGTAGATGCTTAACTAAACTCACATGTATAGCTGGACCTCTGACTCCTCAAAGAAGTTTACATTACAGCTTAGCTTAGGAAGTTAATTAACTAACTAGTCCATTCTTAGTACAAAAATCACTCCTCAGTGTACCCTGTATGACCTATGGTAAACCAAGGACACTGAACGTCCCCTTAGATACCCTTTCATAGGTCTCCTCACTGTATAATGTTGAGGTGTGATGTGTGATATCAAGAGCTGAGGATATTTAGGGTCCTGGAGGCCTAGAGCCCTGGAAACACCAAAAATAGGACCCTGGGATCATACTTGTGTTCATTTTAAGTATGTCAGAAATCAGGTAGCTCAACATAGTTTGAGATCTCTCTCTAGAGACATTATAATCTGTAGCCGCGTTCAGAATAGCCCAGGATTACCACATTTGGTTAATCTTAGATGTGTTGGGTTGGTATAAAAGCCACAGCTGACCCTTGCCACTTCCTTGTTAAGCTTGTCTGAATTGTGTATTTCTGCAAATAGGAACAGTAGTGAGAAGCACTTTAGGGCTAATAGTTGATCGGAGGAGGGTGCACGCTCTTCTCCTCCAGGTACAACTGAAAATTCCACATGCATATACTGGTAATAAATACTATTGGCAGGATGCTTCCTGTTACTTTTATTACTCTCCTTTAATATCCAATTTCATATTCAGCCCTGGGAACCCCTATGCTACACAAATGCTATGCATTTAGAGGTTTCCCCTAACACCCTTGTTCTACCTCAGGAGATATTTAAGCGATCAGTGGAATCTGGGGCATTATATAATCAGAGCTTTGGGTTGCAGAACTGGAAAGCACTTATTTATACATCTGTTTAATAGCATGCATTGATGAATAACAGTCATGTCTTCACATGTGCCAAGCAGAGACCTTCAGGTCAATTGGGTGAAATATAACAATAATGCATATTAAGCAAAGAGAAATGAGCGATAGCGCTAGCCTAGCTAGCAGTGCTGTCAGACCATACAGTAAAGGTGGCATTATGTCTGTTTTATGCTGGCTCACAGGGTTCCATTAAAGAAATTGATGCTGTGCCCCTCTGTCATGTCAGAGGACAAGCGAGGTTGTTGAAGAGCGCATCCAGACTAAATAAATGAGTTCATTAGCACCCCAGCAACGGTTGGCTAGCTCCTGCCATGCTTAGTCAGAGTCCCTTTTTTCACTCCCCACCCTCTAAATAAATAAATAAATAAATAAATAAATAAATACACCTCTACTCTAAGAGTGTGATGGGAATTGGGGAGGAGAAATGGTGGTGTCAAGGCCAACGGCTCTGCTGGTTGGGCAGTTTTGATTATTACTGCTTTGATTGACACACCAAGTCCACCTGAGCTAACCTCATCAGATTTGAACATTTCTGGTTAACGCATTCTTTCGTGTCCTCAGGAAACATCCCGAGCTCCCAACATGCACCTGCACCCAAGCACTACTATTCAGTGATATGACCAATGCCTCTCATCAGCCTGCATTTTCACTCAACCGGTTAATTTTGAAGGCTGCAATTGAGATGATTTGCTCTTTGCTTACTTCATCTAATCTTCGATGATATGTTTCCATCTCACTGTCATCATCGGATCATGATCTGAGCTATTGTACTTGGGGTTTAGCGAGCAGCAGATTAGTCATTTGTGCTATTTCTTCGATCTAATCAAAACCAGGATAATGTAATGCCAGAAACGCAGCAAAAAAAGGTAACAAAAGCAGTGCACCGCCAAAGTTGGAAAAGAGAAAAAGAGCTGACCCTGTAACTTTAGTGTAATTGAGGAAACGTAAAGTTGTAGCCTAGGAAATGAGTAAGATGTTAGTGAAATTAATTAAGCAGGATAATTTTCTTCCATTAATTGGCTCTGCCAGAGGGCATTTGTCATATGCCTAAAAAAGCTTTTTTTTTTTTTTTTTTTGGCAACAACTCACAATTACTTCATTATTTTTAGCATTAAAAATAGTTTCAGCAGCCTTTATTTAAAGCATGACATTTATACTGAATAAGGGGCAATAGAGATGTGCTAAATAGTAACACTTTGATTATATTTTGAGTAAAGCAGTTAACATTTTAGCAGCACAAAAACAGCAATTAGCAAATGTTTTGTTCCACTTTACTAATCTGCAAATAAAGCAGAAATTGGTCCTTTGTGGAAATAAATGTCACGCTTATTGGTACTGTCTCACTTTCTCAGTGTTTTGCCAGTTTTTTTGAACAGACATGTCCGACTTACATTCAATGTCCAAGAACATGCTTTTCTGATGGCCTCCGATCCTGCTTAGGGCCTCACAGTCAAAGCGGCCCAAGTCAGAAAGACGGACCCCGCTGATGGTCAGCATCGACTTGCCGTGACGTCCTTGAACCTCTACTCTCCCATCCTGGCTCTGGGGGGGAAAACAAAGGAAAGATAATAGCACCATTTGACCAAGCAAAGACAAACAAAGGCTGCTAGACAAGTTTCTGGTGGGAATTTGAACAGTTTGACAAGTCAACGATCTGCATACACTGGAACAATGGAAATGGCACCTTCAAAATGATGCATCCATAAACATCAGTGGTTCCCAGTATCCTTGGTTTGCATATGCTGGTGGGGCTGATAGTAGCCTAGTGGGTAAAACACTTGCCTGCAAACCTGATGACCACAATGTTGTAGGTTCAAACCCTGCTTTCTACCATTGTGTCCTTGAGCAAGACACTTAACCCTCAGTTGCTCCAAGGGGACTGTCCCTGTAACTAATGATTGTAAGTCGCTCTGGATAAGGGCGTCCGCCAAATGCCACTTTACTCACTTACTAATTAACCAACTCATCCTTAATAATTTAAGTTATTAAGTTTTTCATAGTAGTTATTGTAGTTTTTTTGATAATGCTGCACTACTGAATATGCTAACAAGGTTTCTAAGCTTCTTAAACTTCTTAAACACAGGCTCTTGCTAGATGGAACTCAAGAGATTTTGTTGTTTGTTGAGTTCCCCTTTCCTGCTAAAGCAGATTTGTCATGAACCTGTTGATACCAGCTTCTCTGAAAGATAGTTAAACCAAACAATCCTAGCAAAACCAGTTCGTAAGTGAAAAATGTGAACTGGAAAGATTCAACACACATGCAATCCACTGAAAGTCCTATTAAAACCTTTTGCATGTTGATTTTCCATGAAACATATTAGCAGATCAAAAGCTCCATAGGTCCCTATTCATTCTGGACTTTCCTGCAAGGGCCCTCAAGTGTCTGATCGACCCAGAAGACATGATTTGTGAGTGGCAGTTCTCAACAATACAACTTCCTTGCTGCTGTGTCAGTGTTCCAGAAGCTCATCGTTACCAAACTGTGCACTCCTTATCCTAAATATGCACTAAAACAAAAGTATAACCATGTCAGACCATCAGTTCTTGTTGAAGGTCCAAAACTTCTTCGCCATATCAGAGCAGTTCTCGATATAAATATATGGACTTTCTGTCGGCGCTAATTATCATTCAGCGAGCCTCCAGCTTGGACTACTGGGAGATTAGAGAGGTATCCCCCCCCAAATAGAGATGAGTTTGGCAGAGACGCCCATTTTAATGATCCCAGCGCTCCTTTCTCTCTGACAAATCGATATCTCTCTCCTCTGCTAATGCCACAGCAAATGCAGAGCAGACCTGTGACAGCTAACTTTATTGTTTGCGCCTACTTGGGTGTTAGTTTTACATTTGAATATAGTCATCAGTGCAAACTGGAAGGAGGACTCCAGGGCTGCTCTCCAGTCCAGATAATGCATCTGATTCATTATTATTCTGGTGACAAACACTCAAATTCACTTCATGTATATGCATGTGTAAAACAGTTCTCGCCCATTTGCAAACACACACCTCGATGTATAAACTCAAACAGCACGCCCCGCACTCGCAAACATTACGACACATTGTGAAATTCTCTTGCCAGTTGAATGACTCTAATAAACGGGGCTAATAAAAACAGCTGCCAGAAACCATATTCCCCATCTTGTAATACCCATCTCACTTATTTGATATATTTAGTTTTTTACAGCTTCAAAACATAAAATTTACAGTCTGGCACCAGCTTCCGATGTGAAAACTGAGTGATGCGGATTGCTGACTATCAACACTTCTCTATCTTTCTTCATGGATGGGCCTCTCTGACACCACCTTGCCTGAAGCTTCTGGCCTGTTTGATATTCCGCAGAGTTCTCAGTCTGGGGACAGAGCTGCTAAAGAGAGCGAAGAGGCAGGCCGGCTTGGCTAGCTGAAGCTAGAGCGCTATCACAGACCGCGTCCTTGCATTACGTTTGATGGATGGCCTCTTTGGAACAGATCAAACGCGTGCCAAATTTAGGTCAGATCACTCACTATGAGGCTCTCTATGTATGCCAACCAGAATTCTGTATTCACCTGCACAGAATGTTAATTCAAAACAGAATAATACATTACCCATGTATACTTTTCTAGTTTCATTTCAAAATGTTGTTCATCTTTTTTGGGTTTCATCTCGGAGTCAAAATTTTGGGATAATTAGACATATTGAAAGGTATTTTTAGACATTTTATTTAATATTTCACCTGTGTTCAGCACAACAATGTCATTCAATAATAAGTAATACATGGGTGATCTGCATTGACAATCTTCTTAAATATGACTCATTCTGAATATCCATTACTATTTTTACTTCAAATAAATATGCTGGGATAGGGGAGGTGTTGGAGAGGAGTTGGGGGGGTGGGGGGATTTTCTGGAGTTTGATTTTCTCCTCTCTCTTGAAGATGAAAGCTTTAAGTGCTATTTATCTGATGGGAACAGTTTCGGTGGCTGTTAGGACTCTTTATATATTTGTCTCAGTTCAACCCGTTTTATTTTCTTATTTCCTTCTGACCTGCCGCCTCCTTATGCAAGTCGATTATCTTATATCTCCTCTCCTTTAGCCATTTTAGAATTAGAAAGAAATCTGTAGATACGGATCTGGTGTAGTGGCATGTGGTATTGTGCCTCTTAGAAGAGAAACATAATCTGATGTGCGGCTGAGCTATTGGTCAAAGATGCAAACTTGTTGTGAAATTTCGCAAGTGAAATGTATTTGCCCTTGGAAGTTTGTGATGCAAAGTCACTCACTGTTAACTTTTGTGTTAAACATGCCAAGTACACGAATGCAATATGGTTACTAAATGTATCATGACACAGTTTTGGCAAACCCCATAAACTTCACCAGCACAATCTCACCCTTGAGCTCAAATAGGCAATTCTTTGATCATCATCTAGAAACCACAGAGTCCAAAGGGCAAAATGTGACCTCGCCAGCGGCACGGGGAGATATGGTGTGCGAAGCGGCATTCACTAAAGGTCCATCAGATTTCATCCAGCACACAACAGCTTCAAGGCTTTGCCACATAAAAACGTTCAAACCGACTTAGCTATAATGCCTGTCTTGACCAATAGTATTATGTTCCTTTAACAACCCTGATAGAAAATTTGAGAAGGGATTGAGTGCTAAGCCTTCCACTCGAATGCTCGTGTCACAAAACCTGCAAGCTTTACAGCCGAGTACCATTAGATCGATTAGAAGCTGGTGCTCGGAGGCCTGCAAATAAATAATGAGTATTCAATTTAAGTTTATTTAATTTTTAATCGCTGTTTTTTTTTTTTTAATTGTAGTTCGAAATTTGAAGATTATTGTGATCTTGTAACATTAAAATACAATGTGTTTAATTTTTTGTCGCTCAAAATATGCGTCACAAAAGCTGGTATATGCCCGCCAAACTGCTGTGAATTTATCAAGCTTTTCGACCCCAGGTAGGCTAAGCATGGATAAATGTAAGAAAAGAAAAATATCTGAAGAAAATAGAGCATATAATGATGCCTGGGTAGACTCATTTACCTCTGACGAGATGGCTTACCAGCATGCTTAATATGTGCATTAATATGCTTAATACAGCCCAGATTTGCAGACGCTTTGCGCTGAGGCTCAGGAGCAAAAGTCCCATTAATCACGGTAAAATAAATATTTTAATCAGATATTTTGCAAATATGTATTTTACATTGCTCAGTGAAATAGTGCGTTTTTTTTTTCAATTTATTTTTTATTTCAGGTTGACGCTCCGGTGATGAAAGGATTACGGCATGCGGCAAATTTAGTTGGCTGCATGGATACTTGAAGTTCGGCTTTTTATTTCATTTGAAAGAGACCTTCAACTCAGCGTGTTTTTGAATGTTCTAAATGCTCAAGATGTTTTCTTTGCATAAATAAAATTTCACAAGCAACACACTAGCCTAGTTTTTTTTATACATAGCATAAAAGTAAAA
>JBBPCZ010000089.1:19228554-19271691 GCA_037974445.1 Brycinus macrolepidotus | reverse complement strand
TATGTACTCAAGTCAGGAACCTCAGAGTTACCAAGTTACCCTTATTCTTCATTCTATGAGCTGGAGACAGTGATACATCATCCATTCATCCATCTTATCGAGTCTACTGTGGCTGTAATATGAGGGCTTTGCAATCGAATTTAACTCGTTTGCAGCCTGTGTAAAACGCAGGAGCCAGGTTCCTGAGTGGAACCATAAAGTGAGACCATATATCCCAAATTCTTGCCTCACTCCACTGGTAATCTATGAAATTCGAAGCAGATTTTATAGTTCATTTGTTTGCTTTTAACTGCATTACATTTGTCAATGACAAAATATAACTGACCTATTCCACCCTTAGGATGCTAAGATCCTCTGAAAAAATGCCCCTGCCTGTTCCATGGTCCTGTTTAAAGGGAAAAAGGAGAACATGCCTTTTCAAGAGCTGCTCTTACGTGGAGGAATAGCCTACCACTATTTCAAGAGGTCCTCACCTAATTTTAACATTTGTATTCCCATTTAAAGACTTTTGTTCTGTTCGTTCTATAAGTTTTATTGTTGTGTTTCTGGCCAGTTCTTTGTTGTTATTACTATTATTTATATTCTACTATTGCTGATATATTTTATTATTTATTCTCCTATTAATTTCCATTCTATACATTTAGTGTTAAAGTAATTTCTATTTATTACTTCTATTCTATCTATTATGATGGTGGTGGTGCACACAAGATGGTGGTGCACACAGTCGCAGTGGCTAGGCGCTCTCCTTTTCTATGCTTTCTTTGTGTTTTTTTGTTTACATGTGTATTCACCGACTTGAAGATTTGTCAAACGAAGGAATTTCTGCATCTGTATAGCATGTCAGACAAGATAGCTTGGACGCAGTGTCCTCTGTGGATTGTTGTCAGCCCTGGCGAAGAGACACCAGAAGCAAAAGCTCAAATGCCGGTCATTCCTACTTGCTAAACTAAGAAGGTAACTACATAAACCACCACTTTTCAGTATTTTTCTCACTAATGGTAGATCTACAACCAACAAAACTGACAAATTAAAACTGCAGATCTCCACAAACAAACTCGCAAAGAACTGTTGTATTCTGCTATTAACAGAGATGTGGCTACACTCCCTCATACACAGCATTTGGGGGAAACAGGAGCAAAGACTTTGGTATGTCTGTGTGATGTCTTATGATTTATGTCTTTTTTTTTCCAATATATGCACTATTTCCACATCTTTCTATTTTAGATAAGTGTGAATGCACCGTTTAGACTGCTGCAAAAGGTTATTGTACTCTGCACAATGACAATGAAGGAATCTATCTATCTTAATATGTACTATGTAAATAAATATGACTTGAATATGACTACAGTCCGTAAATTGATGAGCTACGAAGGAGAAATAATAATGCTTATGTGATCACCTGCAATAACTGGCACTGAGAATACTAAAAATCTATAAATATGCAGTCAAGTAAAAAGAAATTAGCTGAGAATTAGAGCTATTATGAAAGTCTATAATCCTGATATAATTCCAGTAGTCCAAAGCAACCATTATTCAAAAATGCAGCAAGTGAATTTCAGAGACTCTTGTCCTTATTACCAGAAGACCCACGATTGTTCTCATTCTTAGATGAAAGCCAAGTTTCTATTCAGGGTCTACCCTCTCTCCAGCTTTCTGTGAGCCACCTGACTCTATTTTCATCTCAGCATGGTTCCTCCATCCATACCATGACCTTCTACGTGAATGAACTTTTCTTAGCTGAGTGACTCTATTCTAAATCTGTGAATAGCCAGCCATCGCCAAGGCCTGGATCAATATGCTACCGAGCTCTCAATCTCAAGATATATGGTAGTGCCTAAGTCTATATATTTATATTTCTTTGGGTGGTCCAGAGTGCAGCCAGGACATACCGTTTACCACCACGACAATGTCACGGAAATCGATCTCGCCTCGGGCCTCCACTCGTGCCTCACAGCGGTACACTCCCTCGTCCTCTTTGGTCACTTTCAGTATCTGAAGGTTGTTGTTGGGAAGTACCTGGAGTCTAACTTCAGTACAGAAAAAAGGAGAGGTAGAAGAAAACAGTCAGAGAGAGAGAGAGAGAGAGAGAGAGGGAGAGAAATAAACACAAACAATGGTGGATACATTACAAAGGCTTGTCATGATTACACCTTGAGCACCTTTCTTTGTCTGATAACTTAGAGCTCACACGATTTCTTAGACACTTCATTTCCTTTCATTTACACATTTCTAATCCTTTGAAGGCTTTTGATAGTGAAATTTACTACATTTGTAGTACAGTCAAACAAATAGCAAAGAGAAAAATATCTTATTGTGAATTTTCTGACTGGCATAAATACAATTACTTCCTAGAAATTAAGCGTTAGCTTTCTTTTTTTTTTTTTTTTGGCACACCAGGAAGATCAGGACCAAGAAGAACATCAAAGTTTTCGGAAGTGTGTGCTGATTGCAAGTTCACAAATTCTGTCTGCTTAGGTTAACTAATTACAGCTTGTTAATAATGTATAATGTAATTCAAATCAAATTGAAGCCGATGCAATTTAAACATTTCTCCTTTAAATTGTGATTTTGATATAAAAAGGACCATAGTCATCATGATTCAATATTAACACTTTTCCTTCCCTTAGATAGTCATTCACATACAGATCAGTACATGGTTATAATTAAAGAATTGTCATATAATCAATGTTTAGAAATGACTTATCTCTAAAATAACTGGATTCATATTTTGCTAGGGGCCAGAATACTGCAGATTTGAGCTCTACAGTCTGGAACTGACCCATCCGAACTTCTAGTCTTCCAAGTTATAATGAGATTGGGCTTTGTCGATTGGATTAGAGAAAGTCATGGTGAGCAAAGCATAGTTAGCAATAACAGAACTAGTAGGGAATCAGTCAAAAGCCTGAAAATGAAGGCTGGCCATTACTGGCTGAAAAACAGTGAAACCAAGCTGTGAGGCATAAGGCAACTGACAGCACTGACACACAGTCTGGCCCAAGGCAAAGTAGTATTGGCACGTTGTCAAAGAACGATGAGTTGACAGACCAGACTTTTTTTTATATTGAAAAGCTGTGGCTAACAGTCACTAAATCTGAGAAATTACCTTTGACTAGACCTTGGAGTCCTTGAGAACCCCCTCAAAATCAGCAGTAAAATATTTCAGTGGTACTTATGCTTTACTTGGGAATATGCGAGTAGTCCAGAAAAGGCTGGGCTTGGCTCAGGTTTCCTTCGAAGTAAATCTTGCAGTTGCACTCAGTGGTCTAAGCCTATGTTTTCACTCAATTTCCATTTCAGAGGTAGAATCTGACATTATTCCAATACTGAGCCCATTATTCAGCTGTTTTGGGCAGACCAAACTTCAATAGATCAAACTTCAAAATTCCAGTATTTTTCAACAGGAGCACAGCCTCCCTGAGCTTATTAGCTGGCTAAACTAGAAGTCTGAGTGTTCTGTGCATGATTGCTTATTTAGGCTTCAGAATGAGAACAGTGGTAAACTGTCATTCGTTTTTGACTGTATAAACCTCAGCTCACTAATTAGTAAACTAAAAAGCTATATTAAACTAGAATTAGCTGTTTTATACAACTGATAAAGTAGTCTGATAAATGAAATTTAATTATTTTGAAGCAATGAGTATTTGATGCCCGTGGCTTTGTCTTTTTTTAAGAAAGGACATCATATGATCAGATGGCAAAGACAAATTGCTAATATAGTAATGGAGCAGCCCTGGAGGAACTCCCTACTCCCTAAATTTAAGTTTAAGTTTTGTAAGCTTGCAACATGTATGATCCAACTAATCAACAAATGAATAAGCCTGTCTTGGTTGAGGCAGATGTGTGAGAGCAGAGAAAACAACAATGTGCAGGACATGGGGGCCTCCAACACTGAGGTTTCTCCCATCAGAAACAGCACTGAGGATAAGTTTGGAAAGGTTAGAGTGACTTAAATGGTGACAAAATTCAAAAGCAAACTGATGCCACTGAATTACAGTTACAGTAAAACCAGAAGATACAGCTGAATAGATTAACCTTAGCTATCTGCCCTCAAGGTTGTAAGTGGAGATGGCTTCTACCATCTGGACTTGGCAGGAGCTTTATTTATCTTAACATGGCAACAAGCTTGGGGACAAATGATAGCCTGAGACTTTTAAAACCCGTAAGACTGAGGATCTTTTTCACCAGAGTACTGTGTGCACGGTGTTCCCACTAATTTCATGTTAATAATTGATCTAGTTCAGGATGCCGGAATCTTGCTGAGCTTTTGCTGGGGTGCTTGTTCTTTTCTCAAAAAAAATAAATAAATAAAAATAAATAAATAAAAAAAATAAAAATACAAGCAGAACAGAAGAGAAACAAAAACAGGCTAAAGCTGAGTTCGCATGCAAATAAGCACTGCAAGGGAATTTCATTTTACTTCCACACAAGTAAATTAGTAGCCAGAATTTCATAAATGATATAACTGAGGTCTAAGACTATATGTCAGATTTCCTTTAGAATATAGATCATGGTCTTGTAACCTAAAAAGTAGCTCTTAATGAGCACTGAGTATAATGAAAGCTCAGAGATGGGAGGTGCAGTGTTAAGAGGCATTTCTGGTACCATGAAGTGATCTGAACTGGACCTTATTACAAATAAATTACTTATTCATTTATTTATTAACCATTTAAAAAAAACTTTTTTTACTGTAAATTGTAACCACGTTTTTCAGATTAATCTACACTGAGAAGTGACTTTGTAAGTTATCTGTTCCTAAATAATTTAGTAGTCCCTTTCTTTCCTAGTTACCATTGAAACTGCCCATGACTGACCAGATGTGTACCATTTTCATCACAGTACTCATGGTAGTGGAATGTGTGTGGCACTGGTAGAAGTGTATCAGGCGGACCGGTGTTTCAACACTAGGGGGATATTCTCAACCTAGTAGCAAACCTCCAGTAACACTGTTCTGTCTGATATAGCTCCATCAAACACACTAACCTGCCACTACCATGTCAGTGTCACTGCTGTGGTGAGAATGATCCACCAGCCACCAGGTTGTTCCCTTCCATTAGTTGGTTGAGTAAAAGAGGCTGATAAATGATTTAGAAACAGTTGATCTCTTCTTCATCCTGGCGTTATGTCCCGCGCAATTGCAGGGTCCGCTCGTTTGCAAAGACGTCTCCATTTGGCTCGGTCCAAGGCGTCTTCCGGGGTGACATTGGAGCTCTTCATGTCTTCCTTAATCCGGTCCATCCACCGTTTCTTTGGTTGCCCTCGTGGGCGTTGACTGGGGGGGGCTAAGTCTCAATGCTGTGCGGGCCACGGAGTCTGGATCACTTCGGATAACATGCCAGTGCCATCGTAGTCTGGCCTCGCGCATCTTCTCTATGATCGGCGCTACTCCCATTCGCTTTCGGACGTCGATGTTCATGACACAGTCCCATCTTGTGAGGTCAAGGCAAACAGTTCATCAAACCTACAAATTTCAAACTTACAAAGTGCACCTAAACTTATCTATGCTCAATGATGGTACAAGATAGTTGTACCTAACAAACTGGTAACCTGTTGTATGCTTGAATATTTTCAGCTTCCTCCAAAGGAGGCTTCTCTGTTACCTGGGACTGGTTTTGTCTCTCAAAAGAGAACAGTATGATTAAGGCTGGACATAAATTGACAAAGTGTCATTTCTACAGGGTTCAGCATAAACATTTTGCCAAACTTGGCCAAAAAGAGTTTTGTACCATCCTAAACAAATGTTTGCTTTTAAAAACATTGTTGGAATACATGCGTGTGTCTTTTGTAAAATCAGTCAATCTTTGTGCATACCCATGTCCAGTAGTACTGATAAACATGCGTGCAATCAATCATACATTTGTTAGGGTAAGACGTACAAACAGTAAAAACTGTTCAACCCAAGGACCCAGTTTTTTTTCTGGAAAGGGCATAAAGCTCTTCTTTGCTTCATGGCATTTTGAATCACACTTCATGCTACAAACAATTACTCACAAACACCAGATTTGAAGCACAACTGGATTAAACCATTTTTCCCCCATGGTGAGGTGGTGTATGAAACTTAAAGTTTCCAAACCCCTGAAAATGGCAAAATGTCAGCTTGTCCATTTTTCACTACAGCTGTCCTAACTTAGCCATTATCTTGCTCTAGGCCATCGGGCAATCGTTTATGTTAGAGTGTTAAGTCACATTCTGACTCCAGTCAGAATGTCCCCAATAGTAAAACAGTCCCCTGTCAAGTCTTCTGTCATAAAAAGTAAAAAAACAAAAAAAGCTGATGATCTTATCCCTACTTTTTCTAATTCAAGCTCCTTAACGAGAAAACATTATCATCAATCCTTGACACGGCTCTCTTTCATTTAAAGGACATTTGAGAAATGGAATACCTCTTGGATTATGACACACACACACACACACACACACACACACACACACACACTCTTTCTTCCAGTTTTGTCATCCTTCTGTGAAAAACACGGACCGTCTCTCTTTCAGTCAGGGGGATTTATTTATAACCTTGCTCCCTAATTAGAATAAAGAAAAATGGGGAGAAATCTCCACCATGTAATCTCTTCAGCAGGCAAAGTGATGATAGCTTGTCAAGAGCGCTGCCTTTGAATTTCAATTAAGAAGGGAAAAAACCTAGATGGGGGTGGCTTTTTCCTCCCCTCTAGGAAGCAGCTTGGTGTTGTTCTTTGTGCAATGCTATGTGATCAGCACGTGTGGCAAAGCTTTACGTTTTGCTGTTATGTGCATCCGGAAAAGCTTTCCGGCACTAGCAGCATGAGGCGTCTTTTTCAAAAGCAGCCCAGAACAGGAGTATGTGGCCTATTTACTCCGTTTTTCAGACTTGTATGAAATGCAATGGAAAAAGGTTTCAGCATGCCACAGCACTACACTAAATCATGCAGTGTGGTGGCCTTTCCAGCCTAAATTTCCAAACTGAATTAAAATTTGCTAGCTGACTTATTTATCCATAGTTTGTCCACAGTTGCTGCTTGCTAGGTTGGATAGACATGCTTAACAGAATGCTGGCAAAAACCCCAACCTAATGAAGTTTTATGTTTAAAAAAAAAGTCATTGTGGATCTTTTATATGTTGGCATGTTCATACATTATAAACAGTAGCTATGCCAAAAAATAAACAAAAATGGAGATGCAAGGTATTGTTTCCAATAGCAATAATATATATAAACATTCAAAATAATACACTAGTGGTTATCTCACAGTGCCTTACAGCAATTTTACAGCATTTTACAGTATTTTTTGTATGGGCAAAATTCATACACGATACAATAACTAGCCTGGAAAACTGAAAGCTGGTGATATTACTGTGTTTCCAGTAAATCACTACATGCATGAATTAAAGGGAAAAAAAATGGTATTTCCTAACAGCATGACTTCTCACACAAAAATCACACTCTACATTTATGTTCCATGCTCTAGATAGCCTATTACACAATGCCATCAAGCTGGGATGTGGAAGACTAGCATGTGGTTCCTCTGCCATAAGCCGTCCTGTGACGTTGCATTAGAGGCAGTTTGAAAAGATCCATTTTCTTCAAGACACATGAAGCAGGCAACCATCTTTTCTTGCGGTTGCAAACATCACTGGATAGCTTGGTACCCTCAGAGCATATGGAGAGTGGGAGGACCAACACTTAGACCTTTGTGCCATTTAGGAACACTATTTATGTATAATTTACGTATAAGTAAGCATATGTGCTACATTTTTCATTGTACAGCTATTTTTTTGCTGGTGTCCAAACTCCTCTATGAAAGAGAGCATTCAGTCAGAGACATGCTGATAATTCAATAATGTGTCTCCACTTCTACTCTACACCAAGAAACTGAAGATGTTTTATTTTGGAGATACGCTAATGGATACATCTCCAACTTCACACCTCCAGGATTTGAACACAGGACATCAGAACTGCACGATATGGGCAGCATATCAGTATTGTAATTTTAATGCTACATATTGTAATTTAGATACCTTTCAAGATATTAAAGGGCCCGAATCATCAAGTTTCTGGACTTTGTCTGCATATATTGCTTCAAAATACACATTCACTCTCCCCATCCATATAGTTTATATCCTGAAAATAAGCTACAAAAACACCCTGTTTTACTCATGCGCTAATTTACCATCATCTTTAATGCTGAAATACTAGACTTTTGTTGGATTACACGAAGACCTTGATCACCTGTCAGAAACACTGTGACTGGTTAGAGGTTCATTTGCATACTGCAACCTTTTGCGATACCAATATTGCAAAGACCGATATCATGATAACGAGTCGCAGACAGTACACTGTGCAGCTCTACAGGATTTCACAACAATTCAAAGAATTCTAGAAAAAAATCTTACTGTTACGCTCAGGTGTGATCTCTCTGTTCTTATAGAACCAGGAGACTGCCGGCACAGGTGAACTGATGACATCACACACGACTTCGGCGTCCTCCCCCTGTCGAAACTCTTGAGGTGTCTTCACCTCCCGGAATGTCAGCTTCTCTGCATGACAAACAGATGGTGTTCATTTCACAGGACATTTGGTGAACGTATTTTGAGATCCCTGATTAACATTTGTCTGCCTTCTCAAGACCCCTGGTCACAAAAGCCTTGAAGCTTGGGAACACAAACCTGTCATGGCTGATTGACTATATTTGGGACAGTTAGAAAAACTGTGTCGTCGCTTAAGCTTCTTTTGAGCTAACACAACAAGAAGTTCTGCGCGTGTCTCGGTTATTCATTTTTAATGGAGCCATTGTTTGCCTCCTTACATGGAACTGTGTAGAGCTCTGTGACCTTCAAACACACAACCAATGACAGCAGGCTATTTTTTGGCTTCCAGACAATGCGGAGTATCAAAACCATGTTGTCTGTGTTTCAGGTTTTCCTGAAACATTAAATATTCAGTTAAAACTGTCTTTTCAGGGTGTTTGTTTGAGTTCTTCTGTGGGGCGATTTTCCACCTCAAACAGTGGCGTGTTCAAATATGCTGCTGGCCGCACATTTTGTGTGACTGTTCAAACGTCCCAATTCAGACTTCTTTAGACTCATGAAACTTTAAAAAAGATTTAGCTTACACAAACACTTTAACAAGGATCTTGCATACACCATTCTGTGACTGTGTTTAAATAATTCAAATACAGTTAAAAAAGATAAGAATCAGGTTATAGGTCATAATAACTAACTGAGGCTGTAAGCTTGTGCTAGATCATGTGATTAGGTGTGAGGTGTCCGTAACATCATAGCTTTAACATCATCAAGACACAGAGAGACAGAGTGACAGACAGAGAGACAGAGAGAGAGAGAGAGAGAGAGGGAGAGAGAGAGAGAGAGAGAGAGAGAGAGAATTTGGCCAAACTTGCCCATGTGAGAGAACTAGGCTAGGGCTTACTAGAAATTATAGGAATTCTCTGTCTTTTCTCAAATTCCCACAGTCAAGTAGAACAGATCATATTTTCATGTGTTCCTTTCAATAGCATGTTTCCCTAAGGACAGATCAGGCATCTGTTGACTCAAAACACACTTTTATGTGATTTGGAACAGTAAACAACAAACAAGGTCATGTCCATTCAAGACTACAGCCGATATGCTGTCATCTTCACACTTAGAGCCTTTATATTTGTACTTTTTTACATTTGACAGTTCCCAATAAACATGGACTGTGTCTGAACAGTGGAATGAAGCCCCCTTTCCAAACTGCTTGCCCTGATTTCTCCTGATCTGAAGACCACAGCCTTGCAAAATATTAGAGTACATATCAGTAGAGTTAACCAGCATGTGGATCCAACTGACAAACCATGAAAAGTAAACAGGAAAAGAAGTGAGACTAGCATCACGGCTAACATTGTCTTACTGACAAGGATATTTTAAAGGACTGGATAAACATTGATGATAGGTTAGACGCTTGCTGTCTATTTCACCCTTGGCCTGAAACTGCTGTTGTGAAACAGTAGCTCTGCCATCACAAAAGTGCTCTGTGGTAACACAGGCATGACAGGAGCGACTACAAGAACAATTTACGTTACAAAGTAACGAATCCTGGAATTTTAGTGTGGACTGCAGGCCTCCGAGCAATAACCTTCTGTAGCAACAGGTAAAAAAGAAAAACCCTCCTCTGTTAAAGGATTGAGCATAGGGAGAATGCATTCAAATGAATGCTCTTGGTATTCAGCCGTAAGCGACAGACGGGCATAGAGATTACCCTGAAAAATGTCTATTTTTTTAAAATAATACTCAATAAAAGAGCCACACATTCTTGCCATAGTATAAAAGTATGACACATTTTACAGAGATATGAATAAAAATACAGCACTATTGGTCTATATTAAGAAGACTGTGACAGTCATGACAGAATGTGTCATCTGGCATGATACCCCATCAGCTAACTTTGGTTCGTCTGACTCATGCTCATGTCCAAACATGAACTTACGATATATTTCCAGCACTACTGTGGCCTCCTGAGTCTGTCCATTGGCATCCACAGCCTGGCACCGGTATATCCCAGCATCCTCAATGATGGCATTGTAGACAGTGAGTCTGGAGCGGACCCCTTCTGTGTGCAGTACTACCCTCTGGTTGGAGATGATGCGCTCGCCTTGAGGGTTGAACCAGTTCAAACTGACTGGCTCTCCAATTACTGGAACAAAAAAAAAAAAAACACAAACAAAAAAAGCACATACTGAGTGGAAATAATCAAAGAAGCAATGTGGCCACATACAGTTAACTCTAGAATTATTAGCATCTTTCTTGAAAATGAGCTAAAGTCAATTTATTAAATAAACTCCATGTTCAGTTCATTATATTTTGGCTTAAACTAATGTGTACAATGTATATTTTTTACACCATATTCAGGAAGAAAAAGGTTTTCTTTACCAAATCTATTTTTGAAAACTTAGGTCGCTACAGGTCTCCATTATTAATTTGGTGAAGTCTCCCCTGGTGAGAATGACACCACTGAGCTGTTTTCTGTAATGCTTAACAAGGTTATTGAACCCATGTTGAGGCATCATGGACTATTCCTCCATGCAGAACATTTCCAGTTCCTTTATATTCTTGGGTCTTCACTTGTGGCCTGGCCTCTTCAATAATCATCACACATTTCAATTGGGGTACAAATCCAGACTCCAACAGGGCCATGGCAAAACTTTCATGTTGTGTGTGTAATCATTTCTGTTAGCATTCTGATGTGCGTTTAGGATCATTGCTTTCCTGAAGAGTCCGCCCACTGCCAAGTTTCAGTCTTTTGGCAGAGGCAGACTAAAATCTGTTATTTAGTGGAATTCATTGTGCTACAGAGTTTCACAGAAGCCCCTACACCATTTGCAGAAACACAGCCTTAATGAAGCAGCCACTAAACAGGACAGGAACAGACTGCAGCGGACTGTACAGACAGCAGATAAGATCATCGGTGTATATAAGATTTAGATTGCTTATTGTATTGTATTGTTCATTTATACACTGTGTATGTGTGTGTCTGTCTGTATGTGTATGTATGTATGTATATATATATATATATATATATATATATGTATGCGAATTTCCCACTTGTGGGACTAATAAAGGTTTATCTTATCTTATATATATTTATAAATATAAATCCATATTACGCATTGATATTGTAGATTGTACATTACTGTAACAAATTGTTTAGAAAAGAGACCAAATAAGTTTCATTTCTGTCTAATCTATCACATTTCATTTGTAGTTTCAATAGAATTTGTACGTTTAGCTGTTGCATTTTGCAGCTTATTCTTCCTAAAAACTTCCATAAACCCGTGGTCATTGGGTTGGTCTCTTACGCTTAATTTCAATATTGGAATTAAACTGGGCAGTCCTATATCTGTAGCTATATCTATATCTCTCAGATGGCCTAAGATATTTGCACACCGTATACACTGCTCAGTCACAACATTAAAACCACAGACAAGTGAAGTGAATATCATTGATTATCTCTTTACAACTAGACCTGTCAGTGGTTGGGATATATTAGGCAGCAAGTGAGCAGTCAGTTCTTGCCGCTGATTGGTTCGAAGCAGAAAAAAATGGCCATAAGGATCTGAGTGACTTTGACTAGGGCCAGAGACTATAAAGGCTAGCTGACTGGGTCAGAGCATCTCCAACACAGCAGGTTTAGGGGGGGTTTCCTGGTGTGCAGTGGTTAGTACCTACCACAAGTGGTCTAAGAACGGATGACCAAACCGGTGACAGGATCATGGGTCTCTGAGGATGGGCTCAATGATGCATGTGGGGAGCAAGGGCTAGCCCGTCTGGTCTGATCTCACAGCAGAGCTACAGTAGCACAAATTGCTGAAAAAGGTAATGCTGGCCGTGATAGAAGGGTGACAGAAGACACAATGCATTGCCGCTTGCTGTGTAATGGCCACTCGGAGTGACTCTATCCACAGCTGAAAGTGTGAGCTTTAGAACTGGAACAATGGAAGAAGTGGCCTGATCTGATCATGTGAATGGTTGCATGCAGGTGTGTCGCTTACTTGGAGAAGAAGTGGCACCAGGATTCACTATGGAAGGCAGGCAAGCCACCGGAAGCAGCTGTGATACTCTAGACAATGTTCTGCAGGGAAACCTTGGGTCCTGGCATTCAAGTGGATGTCATTTTGACATGTACCACCTACTTGAACATTGTTGTAGTACACCAAGTTCCTCAGATCTGAATCTAAATGAGCGTCAATGGGATGTGTTGGGCAAACTAGTCTTATCCATAGAGGCCCTACCAGACAGGACTTATTGGATCTGTTGCTGATGTCTTGTCACATACCGCAACACACCTTCAGAGGCCTTGTGGGCTCGAAATGTCAGAGTCGTTTTTCCTCTCTGCTTGAGGGGGAACTACACAAAATTAGGCACGTGGATCTGACGTTATGGCATTGTTTTATGTACATATGCACACACTATTTAGCCAAAAATGTATAGGCTCTGTTCCCAAGCTCTGTTTCTTTCAGGCAATTTTTCAGGAGTACTTAGTTTTTAATCAAGTAATCAAAAGTCCCATTTAAAACACTACAGAGATGTTAAAGAACCTGTGGTTTGCCAGCTTCAAAATACAAACACATTCAGGACCCACAAAGGAAAAAAACATACACACACATGCACACAGAGAAAAAGACTTGGTTACTCTAGCCAGGTAACACTGTCCATTTCCAGCTCCCTCATATCGTATGCTTGCCATAATTTGAGATTCCTCTTTAGCTCTGACAGCCAGCCCTTTTAATTAGAACTCACAAGGAGAATAAGAGAGAACCATATGCAAACTCCAGGTGCGCTCCTCTGTAAATCCTATCCTGCTGGAAAGTCATAAAAACACCGGCTCTTTCTTCCTTGGCCCATAAAATCAGAGGGGACTCGAGCCCTTGCATCTCCCTCAGAGGGAGTTGCAGAGGTAGGAAGTATCCCAGGGCCTCGCCGAGCCCAGAGAATCAGCAGGAACCAGGAGGCAAGATGAAGATAAGAGAGACCAGACTGGGTGATCTGGCAGAGGGATAGCTGCGGACACTGGGGGGGGTGTATGTGTGTTAAAAGAGAGGTGATCAAGCCGAAGCAGGGGCCATTAGGGAGAACAGGTGGGGGGCACAGTGGTAATGGAGTTCAACACATAGGCATCCCATCGCTAGCTTGGGCTGAGACTATAGCTTCACAATTAATCAATAACCAGGATTCTATATTTAGCATCTCATTGGACTCTGGGGGGAAACTGGAGGAAACCCATGCTGACGTGCAAACTCTACACAGAAAAGACCCTTGGTTGGAAATCAAACCCATGGCCTTCCTGCTGTGAGACATCAGCACTACCCATTGCACCAATATTCAATATTTTTCATGCAAATATCTGCCAATGCCAAAACATAAGCATTTATAAAATGTAGAAATAGGAAATAAATCTTCCTGAACTAAAATGTATTTGTATAGGATTTCAGCACAATAGCTCTGAGTCACCTAAATGAGTACATATTACCAAAATATGTACAATACACATATTACCAAATATCACATTGAAATGTCAGTCAAACCTACTCAGAAATATTTTCCATTTGCTGTGAGCATCCTGACCAATGTCATACTTTCCAGATTAAACATTACATTTTGATGAATTAAAGGTGTCACTGTGACTCAAAATGCATAAATAATTTTAAATAAATCAATAATGCAGGCCAGTCTTAACAATCAGTATAGCAGTATAACATGGTATTTTCTCCATATTGTGCTGTGCTAATTCCTAACCATTGAGGCTCAGTCAGTGTTGGTGTTTACTGCCTATAGATGGCAGTAGCTACAGCCAGTAGGCAAGGCAAGGGAAGGTAAGTAAAGTTTATTTATATTGCACATTACCATACATAAAGGTCAATTTGCTTTACAGAGATAATCAACCAAACAAGCAAATAAATACAAAATTATATAGAATAAAAATAAAATTAAAGTTTTTTTTTTTTTTTTTTTTTTTTAATTTGTGTTTTTGTTTGTTTTGGAGCAGGTCTAATCTCCATGGGGAGCTGGGTCCTGCAGTGGGCAGCATAATGGCTAAATGCCATTTCACTCAGTCTCATTTCAGCTCTGAGCACCATAAGCTGTCCAACTCCTGCTAATCTCAGAGATCTACAAACATTTCAGAGGTGTATTTAGGACCCAAACCACTGAGTTCAACTCTATGTCTAATTGGAAGCCAGTGTTAGGACCTTAGGACTGTGGTAATGTTCTTTTTCTTGGTTCTTGTTAGAATTCTAGCAGCAGCATGTTAAATTAGCTGTAGCAGTCTAATGGTATATCTAATTATGAGACTTCTTCTGTAGATGCTATACACGGTCTGTTTGCTACACATTCACCATTTCTGATCCTCTCGGCTACTTAAACTGAGCCTATTGACATTTCCTGTTGTTTTGTGGAAGGGATTAGGGCTGCTGGTCGATCGCAGACAAAGCAAATGCTTTCACAGCTCCTGGGATAATGTAGTTCTAATGGGCACTGATCTCTTATATGAATTCATCAGAAAGTGTGAATCAAAATGACCTGCACATCTGGTGCATGAACACCGTCGGCGGTAGGATGTCGTAATCGGGAGGAATTTTGTTACTGAGCTGCGCTTGTTCTTGTGGCTGCCCCATTTAATAAACAGACCTTCTGTCATCCCCACAATTACTGTAGGACAGTTTATGATTATTTATGGCTCAGAGACATGGGGACGGAGGAAATATTAATTGGGAAACTCGAAGCCTCATCTTTTATCACTTTTTTCTTTTTTTTTTTTTTTTTATCACTTCAACATGCTCCTGTGGCAGACAAGAGCAAAAATTATGCCTTCGCTCTGTCTCCCTTGCTCATGCCTTCATGCTTGCTGCTTTCTTTCTCCCTCTCATTGGCTTGCTAAGCCTTCTCATGGTTGTGGCGTAATTGATTGGGCTCTGTCAAGAGGTAGCGGGTATATGCTGAGGACTGGAGATGAATTCACGGAAATGAATTCATTTAGCAGTGAGGAGCATATGAAGGGTGGAGGAGGGGGGATCAATTTGCTCTTACGGTGACTCTGTGTCTCGCATGTGGTTAATCAGCCGTGGAGAATGTTAATCACTCCCCTGTCCGACCGTGGACTCCCACAGGTGCGTCAACAGGTTGGAGTGAAATGTGAAGTGTGAAAGGGCCATGGTCTCCAATAAAGTATTGCCAGATTGAGCGATGGATGTGTTCTCTCTCTCTCTCTCTCTCTCTCGCTCTCTCTCACACACACACACACACATACACACACACACACACACACACACACACACACACCTGCTCTGCGCAAACCAAGTTCAACATTAATGCCGCAGATTGGAACTTAATTCAATTCTCACCTCAAATCGTATTTAAACTAGCTCCAACTCTGAATAGAATTAAATAACATTTAATTTTTCACTAACTCAACAGTGCTTGTCTGCATGTTTCTTCTCTGTTAATCATGTTTCTACTGACTATTTTTAGTACTGGCTATTTGTTTTCAAAAGAACAGTCAGCATCAGCTCTGGCCAAGGCAAACACTGACCTTGAGCTTGGCAATGATCCTCTAAAGCTATTGGATGCAAGTTAGAAATGCACACAAATGCACACACAATGCATCATTAAACACAAGAGTAAGCTGTACATGCTCACATGCTATAAAAGACAGTCCCAAGGTATAAACTTTCATTCATAGTGGCAAAAAGGCCAATTTTCATAATTTCATGATAACTTATAATTAGTTGAGATGTAAACAAAGTCATTAGTATTCATGGTTGTTCATCATAGCCCTTACACAGAAATAAGTAATGTAGGTGAGTAAGACATTACCTGTGCAGGTGAAGAATTTGGACTCTCCAACACTCAGTTCCACTTTGCTGAGGGATATAGACACCTGAAGAACAGCTGAAAACAGAGAGAGAGAGAGAGAGAGAGAGAGAGAGAGATGCCATATTAAGAGAGCTCCATCTTGAAAACTGCAGAAGACATCAAACATTCAAAAGGCATTTCTGAAGAACAAAGGTATTGTAATGAAGGTAAGTGGAGACACTGGGTTGTCTCTGATGGACAGACTAAAGAGAAGACGTGATTCAGTGAGATATGGACCACAGCTCCTGTGTTAAAAACAAACCAACAAGCTCTAATAATGCATGCCAGAACTCCTCTCCATCATACATAACATTTTTTTATTTTTTTAAAATCATGAAGCTGAGACAAGAAGAATGTCAAAAAAGAATGTTTGATCTGTCCACCTCTCAGATTTTCCACATTTCCTTTGATTAGAAAATTCTCACTTTTCTGCTCCATTCTAAGCACACAGGACAAAAGAGTGTATAAGCCCTGCTGTAGCTGGGAGCCATCTATAGATGGCAGCGGGGAGACGCCATGTTTTGCCCTGGTCTCTAGTGCTCCAAACCAAAACACTTGTAACAGTGTGCCATTCAGTTTTCCCCAGACACTCTGCTACTGACGACCAGTACTGTCCTCTTCTTCCTTCCTTCATTTCTCAGCTAACGTAGCAGCTATGACCAGTATTGTTTTACACAAACACACACATATACACACATACATATATGCTTTTGTATACACACATATATAAGACGGTGACAAGCTCTCACACTTTTCTTCTTCTTATTATTATGTAATTCATCTGAGATATTAATAAGATGAATCAGACAAAAGTGTTTCACACAATACTTTGATCAAATCGAGAAAGGTCGAGGGGTTGTTTCTCAGGGGCTGAATTTCTGAAATGGGGGAAAATTGCTCAAATCTCAAACTAAGAGGCCTCAAGTGTATCTAGGAGAAGTAAATGTGATTAAAAGGTGAACAGTTGTTTCATCTAGATCTCAGGAAAATATAAATAAATCAAAATGACCAGAAATGTGTAAAAGCGAGCAGAAACCTTACCCTGCCTACAGCTGGCTGTTTAGCAACTTTGAAAAGCTTCTAACCTACGGTGAGAAATGTTTTCTCAGGGGCTAAGAATAATTTTGTCTGTATGTGTGTGTGTGTGTGAATACTTCAGCCATCTTCATCAAACATTCATGAAGCAAACAAATTAAAATACAATTGCTTGTCCCTGATGCAATTTAGACACAACAGAAAGGATTCCGCACACCCAAAAGGTCTTTCTCATTTTAAATTAATGGCTTTGTGACATTCAGGTTCATTTAGAATATAATTATATGGAATTTATGATGACACTTTATGCAGTAAGAGCTACCTCAAGGAGCAGCACTGTGTGCGTTATCTGGTGTTTGTATGGCTGACACCTCCAGCCAGCATAAGCAAATTTTACATCAGCAAGGGTGCAAAAGTCACAAAAAAAATCTCTAAATGAAATCATAACTGTTATGGCATTCATCTGAATGTGTTTTACCTCTCAACAAGAGCATAAAAGTAACCTATTAAGATTATAATAGCATCACTTTGTTGTCCAAACTTCTATTCCTGGCACAGCCTCGCCACTTCTGCCCTGTTCCTGTCACTGGATTACTGAAACTGGGTCTGATTTTTGCTTTTTCACATCGTTAGTCTCAGTTTAACAGTCATTATCGTCTTCACCTGTGTTTTGTTCTCCTGAAGTTACATGTTCCGTTTAACCTGTCTTCTCATTGGTTAACTTGTTTCAGATTAGTTACACCCCTCACCTGCTATCTATCTCCGTCCCTGTTTATAGCCAGCCTGCCCAGAGGCCTGTGTGTGGTCTCTGGCATTCTAACCTCTGTTTGGTTTCATGGAGCACTTGCTGCCACAACCAAGCCAGGCTTGTGTACTGTTTCTTTCCCCTCTGCTCTGGTTTGGTGATTTCCCTCATGAAGGACTGATCCTGTTTGTACTCTGGTTTGGTCAGCTTCTGAGCTGTTTACTCTGTAGCAAGCCTGTGCTTGAGTTTATGTGTGTGCTTCACTCTGTGTTTTTTGTAGTTATGTTTTTGGATTGATTTGTTTTTGTGATCAAACTGTATGGGTTAAACAGTATCTGTCCATTGAATTCCTGCATCTGCGTCTCACTATTTCCGCACCAGTCTTACGTGCAGACAGGACAATTCCAACCTTGCTTGGCCATTAAAAAAACTACAACCTATTGTAAAACAGATTATCTGTTTGGTCAAGACCTCTTATGGTCATTAAAGCTGACAATTAATTGCTACATAAATAACAGCAATTAACAATTGTAAATTTTGTTTGTGTGCAGCTATTAAAGTATGAAGTGGCCAAATTGATTATCTACGGTGCTTCATAGCTGTTAACACTTCATGGATCCCGACTAAAGACTCAATAAAGTGGCCCTTATAATAAGGTGTGAACAATGTGAAACTGTTTCTCTGCATTTAACCCATTCACCAAGTCAAGCAGTGGGCAGCCAGCGATGTGGGGGGTGGGGCGGTACCTTGCTCAAGGGTACCTCAGTGGTGCCACTGACAGTCCTGGGATTTAAACCCATGACAACAAATGTGTTTCTGTTTTCCACAATCTGCATGTATTTGCGCAATCCAACAAACAAAAATGCAACCTATTCACCCTATGTGGGGTGAACGTCAGGGGTGTATCAAGCTTTCCAAAACTGGGGGTGTTCTGGGACGGAGAAGCCAAATTATGAATACAATCACGACCAATTATAACTTCATTTATGAATCGTGTTTCAGCAAAAGTGGGGGGGTTGAAACCCCCCATCCCTCCCGTGTGCTACGCCCCTGGTGAACATGTCTGTAAAGGCTATGAGCTATAGCGAATAAATGTGGTCAGTTTAAATAACTGAATTTAAAGGATTATACAATCATGACACAGGCCGAAATTGGACTAAGAACTAACCATCATCTGAGCCACTTAACCAGACTGGTCTTGGAGCCTATCCCAAGGGTTACAGTATGAAAGGTAAAGAAACATTCTGTCCAGGTTGTTGGTCTGTTGCAGGGCAGACAAACAGACACGCTCACTCACTGTCACACCTAGCAGAAATTAACCATGTTTAGTTTGCCTGATGTGTGTGCTTTGGAACAGTGGAGGGAAACCAGAGCACCCAGCAGAAACCCACGCCCTGGCCGGGAATCAAACTGACAGCCGCCTTCTTGTTGCAAGGAGACAGCACTTCACACAGCACTACCCGATTTAAGAACCATTTTTATCACTGAGACTAAAAAAAGAGTTTGAAGAACCCTGAACATTAATATTCTTTACCAATTTAAGGGTTCTTCCATGAACCTTTACATTATGTGGAGGTTCCTTAATCTTATGTAAAGGTTCTTCACACTTCCACATCTCATTTACAAAAAATGATTTTTTAACAACCATGCATTTAAAGGTTTGTCTGTTGCACAATGCAGAGAACCCTTTCTGGCATCCTTATTTTCAAAAGTGTACTGGATTTCCAATGAAAACAGGTTTAGCGTAGAGTAATGCATGAGAAACAGCCCATATATTAATAAGTATGTCCATCGCTTTTCCGTCATTGTTCACCATGGCCTCATCTTGAGCTTCTTGGAATTCAGCACCCGTACACTCACCTTTGAAAAGTGTGTGTTAGCTGTAATTAAGAACACAGACAGCCTGCACCTTTAGGCGGAATTGCCGAGTTCTAATTGCCTTTGATTTGGCAGAGGATTTGCAGAGGCTGTGAGCATTCCCTGCTGACACACAGCACCACCAAACAACGCAGAAGAGCGGGACGCCTGAGAAAACGGCTAAAAGACAGACACCACGCTGGGGCATTCTCCCACGCGCACAGTGCAGTTTATGACACCCAAAAACCTCCGATGGGGGAAATCAGGAAGGCTTGTGAGGGGAAAAGAATGGACTTGAGTCTGCGGCAGAGTAACAGACCTAATTAACGTTTACTTCTGCTTTCGTATTTGAGCTGCTTTGGCTCTTTCTTCCCTCACAATAGTCTCTTTTAGCACTTCTAAATACTGCCTCTTCTGAATCCTTCTCAGACCACTCTGAAGGGTAGTTTTTCAGACTCAGACTAAGCCTAAAGCTTTGACTAAAAAGGATTTTCAGTTTGAACCACCATAGCCATTGCTGTTTAGCCTAACACTAGGCTTAATCTGCTTCTGGCAAACTGGCCCTAAATTGCTTAGATGGTAATCTCTTAAATTCTAATGATAGGAAGTTCTGGAGGTGTGCAGCCTGCATGGCGCATTAACATTATTCATACACAAATCCCCATTGACAAAATGTTCTCTTGAAAATATCCTTTCACCATCCTGTATGTACACTTAATTATAATATTTTATAATAATAGCTCACAAAGTTCATGCTGTTTTGTCACAGCCACACCTCAAGAAAAGCCACATTGAGCTTTGCCAGTATGCCCCTTGAATATTCTGAATGGAAAAAAGGTATTATGGTCAAATAAGACCAAAATCAAACTATTTGGCCTCAACACCAAATGGAACATCCACCGGAAAGCCAATGCAGCTCACCATACAAAGAACACCATACTACCTACAGTAAAGTATGGAGGCAGTAATATCCTGTTGGGGCGTGTTTCTCTGCAGCAGGGACTAGAGCACTTGTCAGGATAGAAGGAAAAACGGATGGGGAAAAATGTCAAATTCTTGAGGAAAACCTGCTGTCCTCTGCCAGACAGCCGTGGGTCAATGACCCAAAGCACACAGCATATTGACCAGACAGTGGCTGAAATAGAAAAGGGTGAATGTCCTTGCGTGGCCTAGTCAGAGCCCAGACTTAAACCCTATTGAAAATCTGTAGAATGATTTGACAATTGCAGTCCACCAACGGTCACCATACAGCAACCCAACACACAAAGGATTTAACAGTATACATGTAAAATATCGGTCTACCATCCAGATATGTCATCATATTTCTTCAACAGGAGTTGTACAGATTTGTTTTTTCTATTGTATAATTCAGTTGTTGGGATGTGAGTAAAGTCAGAGTAGTTTGATGTGAAATGGTTTGAAAGTTGCTGACTCAGTAGGTTATATCAACTGGATTTGGGGTCTGAAGTCGAAGACCTCAGACCTAATATATAGTCTTTTAATTTACTATCCAAAACAACCAGTAAACCTACATATGAGATTTTATATCTAATGCTGATAACAACAAAATAGTGGTAAATCTAAAAAAAATTCTACAGGTTTAAGATACTGCAGTATGGGGACTCACTTACTGCCAAAATGAGATAAATGCATTCAGTGGTCTACCACAGCCTTCCCACTGTACACTCCCCTCAGGGAGTAAACCTACAGGGCTGAACCATGTCTGAACACCCTGGTACTAGAAGCACTGTGCAAAAGGCTGCCTCAAGATCTGCTGACTCAAATTATGCTCTAAAAAGACATATGAAAGTATCAGCACCTCTTAGTAGGGGTCCATTTGCTTTTCAATTACCATCTCACAATCAATGCATTAAAAATGCAGTGCCTGTGCAAAACGGCATTTCTATTAAGTCAGGGGACAGGTCTTAATGTATAAGCCCATGAGCCTTCTTGGTTGTCTGGCAGGGTTCTAAAAGGCCAATATCTTTATGTCCCGTGATACAAGTTAGCACGCGTAAAATGGGCTGCATTATGTTAGAAAATCAGATTTATGTAACCCACTCATGACAACAGCAAGCAGGTTCTGACCAGCAGAGTCAAGTAAGCAGTGCCTAGGATATGCCTCCTTGTATGCCTGATGTGAAACTAGAGTACAGTTTATTATCACATCAATAAAACAGGATCCTGGGTTCCCGACTGTTGATGTTGAGCTGACTGGTTTTTCTATCTACCTTTAAAAGTGTGCAAGAAATGGACAAATATTCCCCAGATAACTGCAGTATATTGTCACCCAATCAAATATAAAAACGATTCCAAATTCCAAGATATAACCCAATAGGGCAGTATTTTGTGCAGTAGTTACCTCTTTCTTTAACGTTATACAGTCAGATTACTAATAAGCTATTAACCCAAATCAGACCCACACACTTCTGTGATGCAAATGGTAAAATGACGGTGATCAGTTATCAGTTACCAAACAGGGATGACTGCAAAACTTCAAGCAACAATAGTTAGTAACAACAACTGGAAAAAATGAGAATGCGGTCAATATCACATTTGTATCAACACAACCATTTACCAAAGAGTAGCTGAACTTGGTATGTAAGATCACAAAAATTCTGATAAACAGCGGACAAAGATATTTACCTTTTCAAGTGCTTACATAATGAATCTCATTGGGGCCCATGCATAAATTTCCAATGACGGTTAAAAAAAATGCACAGGAAATAAAACAAAGTTCAACTCCGGCAATCTCTGCTCCTCATAACTAATGGTTGAAGCACAGTGCTCTCACTTCCAAGTAACAGTGGTGTTGAAGCTACATCACAGAAGAAGGACCAATGATGGACCAAATATAGGCCTTGTAACCCTCCAAGCCTCAGAAACCAAATCCTTATGATCTCCGTCAAATCTTCTTTTTACCTCAGTTCAGCAGCAAATAAACTGTAGGTACTCACAATGGAAATGTCCATGGAACAAATCCCTCATGAAATCAACATTTACTATCTTTTCTTGCGAGCAAACAAAAAATGTGGTAGCCACATGAAATTACTGATCACTTCTAGATGAAGGAATATTATCTAAAATTTGTTTTTCCACTATGAAGATTAATATTCAGTCCAATACAGAAGTTCTAAGTCCAAACATTTTCTAGCTATAAACTGTAATAAAATCCAGATCAAAAACACCCTTTATGCATCTTTACCATGTCCAACTTTTTATATGATAACTTCATGTAAGGGGGCTTTCAGAGGGAGGGATTTTAACACTTTGGGGATCTGGTTGCTGTTAGCACTGCTGTTAACTCTACCAGTGTAATTTTCTCTAGAACAGAGTATTTTGCATCAAAGTCTGAATGATTTTGTTAATATCTTAAACATTTAAGCATACAGATATGTTATAAACTACTGAAAATTTAAAGTCGTCTAGTCTCTCTAAATTTTAACATGCACTGGTTCCCACCCTGAGCCAGAGGGTCTCTGCTTTGGTGTACTAAGACCGGTCACAATAATAAAAATGATGTTTTTTACCCTTTAAATTTGTCTTTTTTTGTTCACTTTATGCAACTACTAAAGTACAAGCCTAAAGTGGCCAAACTAGCTACATCCCTTAGCTGTCGTTATCAACAACTGAGCTAAAGTAAACAAGCATTACTCACCTCCTAAATGAATTATACCAGATGTTAGACCTGTTGCTCTTTTTGTAAGATCCATGATGCTTGTCAATAAATGCATTTTCTGTTTATCTGTTTGCCTCAACCCAGTGAATGAAAACATCCCCATTCCCATTCTGTTTATGATTATGGAAGGAAACAGTAGCGGTAAATAACTGCAATCACCTCAAATACTTGTGATTCTGAAATAATTGTGACAGGCCTAGTTGGAGGTAAACTCAGGAATCAGATATTTTAAAGGACTGGAAGGCCATAACAACAACAACAAAAAAAAAATCTAGGCGAAGGGGTAAAAAGAATTAGTATTGAAACAAAATAAAACATTGAAATAGTATTGAAACCCATACGAGGTGGAAACAATGAATGTTCTGAATATGAGTTAATTCCATTGGTATGTGTAGTTTTAAGTGTTCAAATGAGCACGGTGACTGCATATAAAGCTATAAACAATGCCATAACCTGAAATAAAATGAGAACCCACTGCATTGTATGACCTTGTTCATCTCTATCGCTGAATTGTTCTTGCTTTTGTCTTGCTGATCCACTTTTACACTTTCTTTTCCCACCACTTTGAGATCTCTCCTCAAAGGGTTAATTAAATCATATGCTGCCATGTGCATGATACAACCAGCCCTGTGGGCACGGGAGGTTCAGCTGGGTAGTACAGGGATGTTCAGCAGTATTTATAAATATGCTCTTCAAAGGAAAAGCTCCAGGTAGAATATTGTTCTTTGGTTTCAGTTAAAAAGTCTATTACACAAATTCTGTATAGAAGCCTGAAGAAATAGGTCCAACAGCCAAGATCTAAAGGGTTCTATAAATGCTAAGCAATTGCATGCATACCTCACTCACAGGTGCCCTGAAGGGATTTATAGCATTTTTTGCTATTCCCAATTATGAATAGTAAATCTGCATTTCAAATATTTTTAAAAATATTTTATATAACAGTACATAATCTGATGATGTATGGTTTATCGCTGACCTCATACGAAAACATGTTCAATTCTGTGACATTCCAGGAAACTTGGATAGACATCAGTTATGATTGCCTAGCAGGGTGTAAAATACAAATGAGGGGTTGAGTGTGGTCTGAGGGATGGGGTCGAAGGGGGTCCAAGACCTCTTGACTGACACTTGAGACCTCCTAAAAGCTACACCAGCAACATTTCCAGTCAAATCTTTAAATTGTCACTTGCAATTGTTATTATGGCACAGTATTTACAACCAAGGGCATGAGGCAAAAGGGCAGAGTTAATGGCAGCAAAACTGCAGTGGCAGTGATGAAAATGGGTTGAATTTCACTTGAGTTTCAACTGAAATTGTTCAAGTTCAACAAAATTTCGATGTCAGTGAGAAGAAGCCGAGCCATGGCCTCTGTAGTCCATTGTTTTTCAGGTAAGATAATATATACATTTTTCTCTAGCCTGTGTTTGCTGTAACTGAATTGTGATGGACCTGCTGTGCATACAGGGAAAAACTGGACAGTGACGCACAAGTGTGTGCGTGTCGAATGTGTGCGTCTGCTGTGTGGATTCAGTCTGCTGTGTGGATTCAGCAGAACTGGGGCACTAGGTGGGGGGTACAATTGCCACCAGGTATTTTGCACACTAATTAGCAGGTATACTAAATTTTATAGATCAGATGATCCTTCCCTGCAGTCATCACCCCTCTCTCCTACTCTCAACCTTACAGCCACCCACCATTTAACTGCTTTACTCCACTTTCCAAGGATGATGTTCTTCAGCTCCTGACATCCTGCAACCCAACCGGATCACCACTTTATCCAATCCCATCACCCACACGTCTGACCATGTACTCTGATCTTCTTCCTTACATCACATAATAAACAGCTCCATGGAAACAGACCATATTCCAACGGCCTTCAAATCTGCTGTTGCCAATCCCCCCAAAAAAAAAAAAACACGCTTGACATCACTCATGTGAACAACTACAGACCAGTATCTATTCTCTCCTCCCTCTGGAGCCTGCTATATGGCCAACTCAACCTATTTCTATCACAAAATAGGCTTCATGACCCAAACCAGTCTGAATTCAAAGCAGCACATACTACAGAATCTGGACTTTTAGCTGTCACTGAGCAGCTCCATGCAGCCAAAACAGCTAAACTGTCTTCTGTTCTAATTCTTCTAGTTCTCTCTGCAGCTTTTGATACTGTCACCCATCAGATCCTCCAGGCTTCACTCATCAAACTCAGAATCACTGGTTCTGCTTCGCAATGGCTTCTGTCCAACATTGAGGGTTGCAGTTACTAAGTATCACAGAAAGGATCCATGTCTACCCCACAAAGACTTACCACTGGTGTTCCCCAAGGCTTAGGGCTTGGCCCCTTCTCTTTTCCTTATACACTCGCTCTCTTGGTGATATTATACCTTCACATGCGTTCTCCTACCACTGGTGACACACTACTCATCTTCTCATTTCCTCCTGGTGACTTTCAGATCTCAGTCTAAATCTCTGCATGTCTGAATGACATTTCCTCCAGGATGACGACTAAAGCCCAGCAAAGCAGAGCTCCTGTACATCTCAGTAGATGCACCCCCAAGACCTGACCTGGTCATCACTTTTGGAAATGCTGTCATCGCTCCCACATCAAAAGCACAAAATCTACGTGTTCTCTCAGATGAAGAGCATGAACAATCTCTCACAAACTTGCAGATACCTTCTTTCTAACATAAGGAGAAATCGTCGTCACTGACGCCACTCAGATACTTGTTCAGTCACTTCTCATCTCAAGACTGGACTACTGTAACTCATACCTGGCTGGCCTTCCTCTGAAGACCACAAGACCTCTACAGATGATGCAGGATGCAGCAGCACATCTGGTCTTCAATACACTAAAATTCTCACACACCACTCAACTACTGCAAACCTTTCACTGGCATCCTGGGGCTGCTCGCATTAGATTTAAAACGCTTGCCTACAAAGCCAAAAATGGTCCAGCTTTGTCTTACATATCAAAACTTTTCTCAGCTTTGGCTGCAAAGTGGTGAAACGAACTTCCCCGTCAGAACTGCTGAGACCCTTGCTGTCTTCAGATAGAGACCCACCTCTTCACTGAGCACTTAGGATAACAACTACATGTTCGTGTCTAAACTAACTTAACTAAACATCTGTCTTTATAATCTGATTGGGCTCTGGTTGGTGACTAACTTCATCTCTGGTAGAATCTTAGTCTTCTAGCAGCTCTTAATTTTAAGTCTAGACTTACTAGTATGAGGGACATATTTTCTCATGGACTACAAAGCACAGATGGTTGTTTCTCTGGATAAGAGCATCTGCCAAATGCTGTAAATGTAAATGTTTACTATCTACCATTTTTAACAGGTTCCCCTTTTTTAAAGATGGCCAACACAGATAAAACAAACTAACACATTAGCAACCCCCAGGCAGGATATCCCCCCAGTTTGAGAACCACTGTATTAATGTGTTACCCCTTAAATTAGAAGGGTTCTCAATATGTAGCAGTTTAATCACAATGCTGTATATTCTCTGTGTTGTTTAGCCCTAACTGGAATATTCTTCTGCAGCACCACTTCTATACTTCTACAGCACCACTGACTGATCATTCAGCCCCACCCTGCACCACTAATTCTTCTTTGACTAGATTAGGCTCTCTCCTGTGCTAATAAGGTGAGCTCATTAGCAAAACAAACGTTTAACAGGTTTGGAACAAATTCCTGGAAGGTCAAATAATTAAGTGTTTGGCGTTTCTCTAGCTCCGATTCCACTCTCATAAGCTAATTACCAGGCCTTTCATGCATCTTGAATTAGGTGAGTTTTGAGAAGGGAGACCAGACTTCTCAGCTTCTCGTGTCTCAATATTCTCTCCTGTTCCACTGGCTCAAAACCTTATTTAAAAATGACAAGATAATAAATCATTTATTTCAGTCTTTCATTCCAAACTACAGAGCTCACCAATTATTAAACACTAAGCTAAGTTCAGATATCTATGTTTTCCACTAACACCCATCCCAGCTAGATGATATGTGTATTATGGACACCGACCTTATCTGCACTTATTGCTCATTTTATCCGCTCCTCTCTCCATATAGGTGGACTTCATGGAGGCCTTGGCCATTGATCAAGGGGTAAAGGGGCCTAACAAATGATGCAGAGAAACAGATGAACTGCAGTATGATACAGTCTACACCAATAGTGCACCAATATGGGAAGTGGATTTGATAAGATGGAAAATGAGTGTAAATACAAGATAGATGAACCTAAGTGTCACATCTCTGTATATACTGTATGCTTTACTGGGGATTCTTGTGAATGTGTATGGACTGGAACTCTCACTTTGCACATAGATATTATGATCACAGTCTAGCTCTCTGTTGCATACAGATGAGACTGATGGAAGGGATTTTGTGTTTGGTCATAAACTCAGATTAGTGAATTAGTGTGATTGTTCCAGTCGATCTGGATTCAGTATAGGCATTTGAACTCAGAATCATTTGAAATTTTGCACACTTTTAAGTACTGCTATCGTTTATATACCGGCAGGTCTGCAACAGAAGAATAAAGATCCATTCAGGAGACAAAAAAACCTATCTAGCTTACGCTCTTGCTCTCTCATCATTGGGCAAAACTCAATTCTCCAGAAGCAAAAAAAGCCTACATAAACCAAATATGCATAAGGACTAAGAAAGCACAAACTCAAAAACATGATGTGCTCCAGAACCTAATGAGCCTCAAAAAAAAAAAAAAAAAAGATTTTTGTCGCAATCACCACATCATTCAAAGCTAAACTTTCTGTAAATATTCCCCTATATTAAGCTAGCCTTTACTAGCTTATTTATTTATTTATTACAACAAGTCTCTATCATTGTTCTGCCAATGCCAGAAATACAGTGTTGAGCAACTAAGGCTGTATTGTAAGATATAAGCATGTCATTAGACATTGCAAGGGCTAATGCAACGGGGTAGATAAGGAAGATGGAAAGGCAACTGGAATTTTTATGCAGAGACTAAATAAGGTCTTCTGGCACTCTAGGGGCAATCAGCTTGGTTCTTCAATGGCTGCACTGGTATCGAAGAATAAGCCCTCTAACCTATGGCTGTGTGCTGTGAAGCATCCTGACCAAACAGAGATGATCTCTGGGATGAACTGGATGAATCATTGGATTAATCAAGGCCTTCAGTGTTGTTTTGCAGCACCAGACAAAACAATGAAGACAATCATTAAACATTTTGGGATGACAGTCTTTGGGACAGCCATGAGAAAGTTTGGGCTAAATATGGTTGGGAACATAGACTAATTAGAGTCTGAATAAACTGAGTATGGAATTTCAAAACCAGTCCAAAACGTTGTATGTGTGAAACTCAGAGCAGGGGGTGATAGTGATCCCATCAGTATTATCAAACAGTCAAGCTTGTTGTAAGCCCATGGGTGTAATGATGTGTATATTAAATTAGCTTTGCCCATGTTTAAAAAGCGGTAGATGGTTAACATCATTAAAATTGATTTTATGTGCCAACAAATCACAATTCACAGACATTCATCACCCACTGGCCATGTCTCTTGTATGAGAAGGTCAGCAATTGCTGCCTAGATAGCTTGCAGAAACTGTCACTGAACTTGTGATAAAAGTTGGTGGTGCCAGTTGCAACAATTTAGCTGGAGTAAACGATGAGGGAAGAACTGGCAGCTTTGCTCAGAAAGAGATGAGCTCTGGGATATGCATTTGAGTTAAACGGTTTTACTCTGGACTATAAAAAAACCACAGACTAGAGGTATTTACAGGCAGGTTTTAGAGGGGGCTTACCCTTATTAGCATTGGATTTTGGCTCAATTCAGCACCATATTATGTGTTATGAGATCATGTCTATCCTTGCAAGACAACTATGCAGATTCGTAGGGCTGGATGGTGTCAATACTTTAGATGAGCATTGTGCATAAGCTGGATTAATAGCAATGAAGGCCAGAAATCTTGATGTAATAATGAGCTCTGATATGCCTTTTGGACCATGCGTAATTAACATTTAAACTTTCATTCTGTTATCTAAGGAATACAGCAAGGGTGGGACCCTACCTCCTGTTACAAAATCAATTACATAGTTGTCAAGACAAATCAAGTAGGTGTTTATTGTTATTTTAACGATCTACACAGTACACAGTGAAACAAACCAAGCACAAGCAGGACAGGACTTCACAGCGACTTTTTTTTTTGAAAACACAAGAGCAAACAATACAATAGTATCATATATTGACCAGCTGGTGGTCTGGTGGTTAGTGAGTTTGAATGGGTTCGAATCACAGGACTGCCAGTGGCACCACTGAGGTACCCTTGAGCAAGGTACTGTCCCCACACTTTGCTCCCCGGGTGTTGGGTTGTCAGCTGCCCACCGCTTAGCTGGGGTGAATGGGTTAAATGCAGAGAACAGTTTCACACTTTTCACCCTGTGTGCTGTGTTCACGCATGAATAAAATGGCCACTTTACCTTTTTATAATATTACAGTATAAAACCAGATCATATTCAAGTTATAGCATAATTGGTAGCCTGTTTCATTTTAAATTGACTATAAAATTGTAAAACCTGTTATTAAATTTAATTTTTTCAACTTTTTTTCAATTGCTTATTTGTATGACTTCCTCATTCATTTCTCAATGCACGTGATGCAAGAACATAGCAACACTGACAGCTCTCCCACTGTGTTGTGCTTGACCATACTGTCATTTTTAAAATGGGACATTTCATGCATATTTTTTTCAACACTGAGAACCAGATGCAGCTGTGATTTACTCACACTGCTTCATTTGATAATTACTGCTAGTGTGTTATGTTAGCATCAGTTTAAATGTGGTGCACCTAAGCATTTCTTGGCATTTCTTCCTGCTGCTAAAATGTATTCAGTTGAATATATTCAATTCAATGTATTCAGTCAATATTTTTGATCTGTATGTTGCAGTTTGCTGCATCTTATTGTTTGGTGATTTTACTACAGCTTAGCCTCCAGCTCACTGCGACTCTTTTGTGAAGTAGCACCACCTTGTGAATAATGACAATGCAAAAATCTAGCAATTAACTAGTCAATATCTTGTGAAATCTGACACATTTCAGTATGTTGAATGTCTAGAATAGCAACCAGACCATGCAGCCCTAACCAGAACATCACTACAATGCTGGAAGAATGAAATCTTAATCGCAAAAAAAGTGTAGTGTTTGTCTTGCTCTAATACATCTGATTTTACTCGAAGCTAAGTATCAAGTGTTTCAAGTCTGAGAAGAGAAAAGACCTGCCTGCAGTGCTGTTGCCCTCCAGGTATAGAGTTTAACAACCTTGCCTAGGAACACAATAACTCTAATAGCCAGAGGTGAGTGTCAGTGGTAACAAGTGCTAAGCCTAAGAAGAGGTGGAGAGAATGAATTTTATGCCACCTATATATGTTGTTCTAGGTGTAAGAATGATAGAGGTGATAATATAAGCTATAATATAAGCTATGGTCTTGGAGGCTCACAGCAGAGTTAAGTGTTTCCCTTGAGTTCTGACAAACTTACTTCAGTTCATAGAGGTGTTTGATAATTATCTAATGACTTTAGCAGAGTGTAATAGGTAGAAATACATTTATATGGGTAAGCCTATAAAGAGTGGGTAGGCCAACTTGGTAGATACAGTTTGTATCATGTCCGCATTGTCATCAGGCTGCTTCCAATTCCTGACATCTAGCTATTCCAGTGCCCAATGCTGACACAAAGCAACAGCAAGACTGTGTAGACATCAACCAGAATGCTGAATTCACCCAAACCCATCCAACACTGCAACACCCTTCACTATAAAACATTTATAAAGTTCACCACGGGTACAGTGAAGCGAATATAGTTCAAACCAGACAGCTGAGATGCACAAAGATGAGGAAAAACAACACAGCAAATGTGAAAGCCTAAACCATCAGTGCAGGTAAAGCATACTGCCACAACAGGCATGAAAAATGTTAATGGACCGTTTACGTCTTAATTTTCATGACGCAAAGTACTGAAGTTGACTTCATGTTCTAACAAAATTAGTAGGTACCTAATTTGCAGGTACATTTTGTGACCACAGCCGAAACTTCAGATTCAAACACTGAAGTACTTACAACACAATGAAGCAAATAACTTGTGAGAAGAACTGCCACTGAATAACATGTTCTGCATTGATCGAAAGCTAGAGGACAATCTGAGTGGGTCCAGAATGAATGCAGTTTTTTGTGGAAAACTGTGATTAAATAATCTGTTGTTATACGGACGAATGCACATAACAGCACAAAATATATTAAAACTAGCATAAGCAACAGTCGCTAGCCAGTGACTGGAGGGATGTGAAAATAAGGCAGAAAATCAGCCTAGGTAGACCTGGGCCTATCCATGGCTACAGCTCAGGTTCAGCCTGTTCATTCACTACATTCTGGGGTCTGATACATTAATATTAGAAGAATGCTCTGATTCAAGTTTGACATCATGTTATGTCATGATGGTTTAGACCACATCTTAGCCATTAAACATGGATTAATCTTTTCATGAAACTTCAATTGTAGCCCTGAAAGCCATTATTTATTTGGTAGAGGCAATGGACCCATGCGGTAAATGGGATGATTTAGGATGAAATCTAATTCCATCTGTGGAAATACTGAGTGTTTGCAGGTTGCAGGTTGGTAATCTATTAGATCTACTGCGTGCACAGGTTTGGGTGAGTTTTGGCCAAAAATAATAAACACTATACACTTGATATGCCATAATGACACAGAAGCAAAAGAAACACTTATAAGCTAAGGCAAAATAACTACAGCAAATTTACAGCTCCTGTTTGTGGAAAAAAAAAAAAAACACTCAGCCAGATCTTGGCCCAGTATAGTTCACATGATAGAAGGCAGCTGGCTGGAATAATACAGTACCTAGCAGTTCAAAAACATATTGCATATTGTTCATTTTGTGTAAAATTTGAAAATGCCAGCTGCCCTTTACATTCTGTGACCAACAGAAATATTATTACATTAGCAAACCTTAAGATTTATTTTCCTCCTCTTAAAAGTACCCTAAACAACTTTCTAAAACATTGCTCACCAACTCTGGTCCAGGATACATTATAGCAGAATTTCTGTTCAACCAAAATCTGCCACACTTGTTCCTGCTAATTCATTTCAGAAAACGTCCTTGATTGGCTAATCAAGTGTCAGGTAAGGGCAGGTTGTTGGATGCACGTTGGAACTAACCTCTACAGGAAAATAGATTTTCAGGAGGGTTGGTCACCACTTATCTTGATCTAAGATGTAAAAAATATTCACACCCTTCTCAAGACAACCTGTGCTGTCTCCAAGCAAAATTTAAGCTAGGAAAGTTGGCGACTACTATAACTACAATTAGAAACACTTAAGAATTGCACGTAATGAATCACTTCATTACGTGCAATATCTTATGTGTAATAGTCTTACATGTGCATATCACCACTTATTTAAGCAGTTTCCTCCAGGATCAATGACGTTTTCTGATTCTGATTCTGAATTATGTAGAGTCACATGAGATTGTCTCACAGGGGCAGCCAGTGTTATGAGCAATGCAGTGCAACAGTAAGAGCAATGTATAAAGATGTGTGGGGGGAGTCTTTATGAGTGTTGTATTTAGCAGCCCTTTTTAGCAACCGTCACTCCAGTGGTCCTCTCAAGTGAAAAGACATGCATGCACACACACTTGCTTTGTCATTCTCCTGCCCTAAAAAGCTTTACATTTTTACCTCTCTCTCTCTTTCTCTCTCTCTCTCTCTCGCTCACCTGTCCAATCTGGAATGCAGTGATGTCACTCTAAATGTCTGTAAAACACATTTTGGGGAACATACACTTGTGTATTCTCTGCTCAGAGTCACTTCAGCAGGTATTTGGCAGGTCAGCAGGTTTCTTGTCACCTCTGATTCATAAAGCAGAGAAAGAAGATCAGTTAGAAAAAGGTGGTTTTTGGGGTATTTGGACGCACCCATTATTCACTGCTCCAGTTTACATCTAAGCGCACCTAAAACCAGTTACAGCAGTGCATATTCATTTGAAAACATATGGAACATCTGAACGACCTGGGTGACTAAGCAAAATTGCTTTGCAAATACTAGCACCTTGCCAGTGGGGGGTTAATAGTGCTCCCTTGTAAAGAATCTTCACACTGCTAAATGTCAGCGAGGTAGTGAGTGAGGGAGTTATAAACCTGTTCCATGAAGTGAAGGCATTTACAAATGACTACAGATGTAATATCAAACAGAAGATGCATGATAACTAAACAACAGGCAGTTCTCAGAGCAGTGGTACTGCATGCTCTGGTTCCATTGAGCAGTCCCTTTAAAATAAAAAAGAAGGCAAAACCCTGCACCGCAAATTAACCTTAATGACTAGCAATTTTAAAATCTATGGCTATAATCATACACAATCAAGTGTAATCTAATCAAGTATGGCACATTCTGGTCTCTAAGCAGACTAACTGAATGACTACAACAATGACCATGTGTGCGTGCATTGCATTATTCATGAGCTGCCTTCCATTTCACAGCAAACAGATTGGCAATGAAAGAAGTCAGCGAATTAGTGCAACCATATACACATTCCATTTCACAACTTGGAAGTCTCACACAGACCAGCCTCCATGAATGTGGGAAAAAGTAGCCCAGCAGAAACAGTCCTGCAGACCGTGGCCTTCTATAGCCTCCCTTGCTGTGCAGATGGCAGCAGCTAGTCAGCACTCTCTGCTCCCCTGCTGCTACACTAGCTGGGACTGCTACAGCTAATGTCATTTGTGCCTGAGAGAGGAAATTAGCGCCTGAAAGAAAACTGAGTAGGTTAACAAAAATGCACACATACGTTTCTTTTACCATAACTGTGTTTTATTTTTCAACATCAGGCCCGTCACTCTTGTCTCTTGTCAAATAATTAAGTCTTCTTATAGATAAAAGCAATTAGGCAAAAGCAGGTCATTCTGATGAGACAGCAATACAGGTCTACACATTATAAACATAAGACTGACAACTGCTGAGCAAATATTATTTGGGTGATACACCATTCTCAGCACATGTTAATTTCACGGTAGTGTGCGATATGCTGGTGACTCAGGCGCAACCGCGTTGCAGGGATTCTTACAAACGTCAGTATAACTGCAGTCTTGAGAGTGGTTCATGAACTAAAAACATCTGGCCAGCGGTGGTCTGGGAGTCTAAAATGGGTAGAGGATGACTGCCTACACTAACCATCTATGCAAGAAATATGATCTTTAATCTCTAACTGTACACCAACAAGGGGGACTGATAAATTGTGCATTAACAGATGGGCTACAGTCAATAGCTGTAAACCCTACATCTATATGGCGAATGTAGGTCAAGAACAATTTAGGTGTAGTTATAAAATTCTATATTTATGGGAAAAATATGCATTTGTTCCAAAGCACTGTTTGAACTGCACTAGCCATGCATAATCATACCACTGTGTGATAAATAAGTCTAAAAATCTACTCCATACCAAATAACTGGCAAAAGCAATTCTACCGAAAAGACTGGCTCAGTTTTTCTATTATTTACAAGAGAACACTCCACTGTATCCAGAAATATCTTGAAAGGAAAAGCTCCTCTGTGTGCCTTTAATTACTTTTCTTTTTCTTCTCCTTTCTTGTTTGCTCCTCTTGCAGTAGCAGACAGCTCGTATTGGCAGGAAACAAAGACAGTCACCATTGGTTAATTGACTTCGAGCCTTGGATTCCTATTAAGTTGTCAACACAGTCAAAATGCCCACTTTCATGTCCACATCTCCACAACAATCAATAATCCAGGGCGAAGAGCCATTCTTTGGCACCGCCAAACACAGAATTAATTAGATTTAACCCGCTAGTCAGGTGACGCAGGCCACCACATAGTAACAAACCCATTAAACCACCCTACTGTTTTAACGTCATCGCCCTTAAGCTTGAGGAGCATAATGTGATTCTTTATTGAAGAGATGGCTGTCTGTAGTGATTTGCCTAAAGATGGCAAAGTGTTTAACTGTGGTGTCTGATGTTGCGTACTGATGGCATTTTTAATGGGATGTTCTATCTATGCTCCGCCCATAAATGGTTCCTTTTTTTTGCAAGGTTGGATAAGCCTTACAGAATGTTGGCAAAAAAAAGTGTAAAGTGAAGACATAACATTTCTAGTACCAAAATGGACTATATATCAAAGCCAGGCCAGTTGAAAGAAGAATTGGCTACCATACAAACACTTGATTATATGACATAAAAACTATTATCTATCCAGTATGAACTGTGTGATCTTTTGCAACCATACAATAATGATATTTTCTGCAATTTATTTTTAGGTTTAATAGTTGTTTTGTAATTCTCGAAAGCTTGCCCTACCTCACAACAGCTGCTACACATTTGTTGGCAGTGCATGGTCAGGTTATTAGTGTGTGATTTAGAGACTGTTCCGGAGATGCCAAATGTTATATATGGAGTAAGGTAGGACGGAATTGCTTTAATACAAAGAGACCCACAAATTCCAGAAAGCTTCATTGTCAACTGTTTACAATCAATTCAAAAGTTTCATGCACTGCAACCAGGCAAAAATGTTTGGGTGCTGCTGCTGAGGGAGTTATTAGGCAGAGTCATGGCTGTCCCGCATGGTAATTTAACCTAGCTTCACTGCGCAAAATGAAGATGTCTTTCGGTCCTGATTAAGTTCCACAGTCCAATTGCTGTGCACTGCAGAGGTGAATTACCTCTAAAAGTGCATTATTCTCAGTGATGGCTTTATAGGCAGTAGGCGCTAGAGGTGTGTGAAAGTGAAAAAAGTCGTTTTTTTTTTTTTTTTTTTACGTTAACTTAGACAGTAAGCTATGAATGTTCTCTTCTTACAATATTGTCTTACAAGAAGATCTCACACCTCTAAAGTCTACTGCCTTTGAAGCCAGAGGTGTTGCACTGTATATATAAAATATGTCCGTTGTTGAATTTATTTATTAAGTACAAATTTTGCAACCATATTTTATTCAACAGTATTTGGATTTAAACTCAGCAAGTACTACAGTACTATTCTTTTCATTTATTTTAACAAGAGGGTTAAAATCTTGACATCTAACCGTAACCCTAACCCTAACCCACCAGAAAATCATCCAATATGATTTTTTTTCTCTATGGTTACTAGGTAGATACAGCTAAGCGAGCTCACCGATTGGTTCATCTGAAGGCCTGTCAGATTAACCACCAACAGAATCAAAAAGTGACAGTGGTATCAGCCAATCACGTTTTGAATTCCAATGGGTGGAAGCAATTTCAGGAAGGAAAAACATCCCTCTAGGCCTTCTTGCAGTCCTGGATAGATCACTGGCTGTGAATACAAACAGCAGTCTCACCAGAGGATTTCTGACAGATGGTACGCAGCTCTATTCCAGGGCTTTTAACTGACAGAGTATCTTTAGCAATGATACACACAAAGTAATATATATGTTACAAACTTCAAATAAAACATGGAATGCCTGTGTTTAATTTGGATCGACCAAAAGATGTTCATTTGCAATCCAGTTAGCTTTTTTCCACATTTTGACTGTGTTGTGATATTTATGGTGCTTAAAAATTCACGCAGTTCAATTTAACAGCTAAGAACATGCATGCTGAATGTGCCGATTATATACAACACCTTCTGCCAAGTTCATTCCTGGCTCTTACCTCACTTCACCTCTTTTCCACATTTTACCTATTACTCTCCGCTCTAACACTTTTCATATACTCCTTGTTCCGTTTTCTTTCTTCACGCCATCCAGTATTGCACCTTTGCTCCTCTCACACGCATCTACTCCATCCCCAGCCCTAATGGCTTTCTCTTGTTTCAATGTCTTGTCATACTCTTCTCCTTCACTCTTTTCCCTTTCTTCTCCTTTCTTCTTATGTAATTCTTTGGTATGCCTGTCCACACCTTGGGTGTTAGATTCAAGGCATTGTTGGTGCTCTACCTGACAAAGAAGCTAACTGCCCTTTGCTGCCACTGACAGACTGTCAAAGAGAGAAAAGGAGAGAGCAGGGAAAAGAGGGGGCAAGGTGGTTGCACAAAGGACATCTCAGTGAGGAGAGAATGGCTTGGTTCATTCTCGCTGAGATGTCCTTTTATTAGAGAGGCATAAAAGAGGCAATCAACATTAAACTCTTATAAGGTGAAAACAATTTCATGTACATGGCTTATTTTGTTAATAAAAGTGAATTTTCTAACAATACCCACATTATATCTGAAGTGGTGGTTTGCTGGTCAAACCATGGTTTTCCACAAAAAACAAAACAAAACAACAACAACAAAAAACATAAAGGGTGTTTGTTGGAACATGTGTAAGCAATGCTCATTTGGAAAACTGTACCTATTTAGTTTTGCATTTCTGTTTTTGTCCTCAGCTCACAGGAATGACCTTTCCGAGCTAAGATGTTTAGACCTTTCAGTCCATATTACCCGACAGACAGCTGATCAGTGCTGCTGTGTTAATTTTATTTCAGTGACATACTGGAAAGCTTTTCAGCCCAGCTGGATGTTAACTTTTGCAAAGCTCCAACATGAATACAGACCTATATCACTCTTAATTATAACAGTAGCGAAACAAAGTGTTAAAAAATATCTCATGGAAAAATTGAATCTAGAGTCACTTGGATCCATATATCAAGTCAGCAGTCCATTCCTTTTGTAAGAGTTTATCGCTCACTGCGGAGGCAGTAACACGTTAAATGACGTAGGCTACCCAAAGAATCGTTGTGCTAACCATCAGTTGTCTATTATCATTTGCAATGTCTCACAGATGAGCATATGTGTTTGCTTGATAAGGAATTAATGCTTTTCATACTGGGCAAATCGAGTACCAAGTCTGCATTAATAAACAAGTTCTCCTGTTACCCCAACATTACAAGCCATTAACTGGGCAAATAAGTAATTGTTTTCATTTCTTGCACCTTTGTCTACTAGATCCTGCTTTCCTGTAGTCTCTCTTGTTTCTGCAGTCTCACTTCATTCTGTAGCGTGATATTTGGTCAAATATAAGTTGGCAATGACATTCCAAATGATGATGGCACTTCCAACTGTGGCAACGACAGCTTTGCTCTCAGTGTCACATGCCCTATATGGCCATAAGCATGTGTACACTCCCTTCCCCCCTCCCTTTTCTCAGCAACACCCCTTTCTAACAGGTGTACAAAATCAAGCACATTGCCATGCAAATGCAATCACCATGGACAAACACTGACAGTAGAATGGGTCATAGAGAAGAGCTCAGAAACTTTATGTATGGAATTCCAACAGGATGTCACCTTAGTGGCAAGTTCAAGAAATTTCTGCCCTGCTAGATCTGCCCTCATCAACTGTAAGTGCTATTATTATGACATTATTTTTTACACCTTTGATTTTTACATGAAATATGTAGCATGTAAAAATCACCCAGTACAGACTTCCAAAAAACTGCCTGTGGAAGCAACATCAGGACAGGATCTGTGCATAAAGTGGTGTAAAGCAAGCCATCACTAGACTCTGGCATAGTGGAAACATGTTTTGTGGAGTGATTAATCTAGCTTTGTTATCTAGCAGTCTGATGGACAAATCTGGATTTGATAGATGCCAGGAAAATGTTACATACTGGAATGTACTAAACATCATATTAATGGTCATGGTTTTGGGATAGGATGTCCAACAAACTCACACAGGTGTGCTGATCAAGTGTCCACATACTTTTGGCAGTATGGCATATAAAAACTCATTTGATGTGACTGTCCATTTAATAGGTACTAGCAGAGTGTTGTTCTTTGTTTCTAAAACCAACCAAAGACTAAAACCTTAAGTGTTTGGAGCAAGAGGTGCTTCAACATTATTCGAATGCCTAACATGCACAGCATGCAACACATAATGTGCATCACTCAGTCTAGTTCTTGAAAATGTTCCATTGTATAATATGTTTATGTAATGTTCATACTTTCCGCTCCAGCCACTCAGGGAACAGGGAGTCAGCATCTACACTGTGCTCAGTTCAATCAAGCTTTTATACCATTAAATTAATAACAAAAGCTGACATCTTTTCTCAGTGAAAAATACCTTTTGTTGTCTTGTCTGTTTGAAGGTGCAGAGTGTCAGCTTTAATTTGCACAAACATTTAAATCCCTTGCAAATGTTACCTGCTCAAAATACGCAACCCACAGACACTGGGCATTTTTTCTAGCGATGCTCTGCCAGGCCTATTATGCAGTCATCTTCAGTGGCTGCTTGCTTCAGGGGATTTTGCGCCTTCAATCTTGTCCTTGCAAAGTGAAAAGCATACTTGTGGTTCAGGTTGAATGACTGACTTCAAGAACAATCCACTTTTTATCCTTCAACCCATCCACTGAATTCTTAGGCATTTGATTAGATCTGAGCAGTTAAAATGCTTCTGTACACTTCAAAATTCACTCTCTTGGGTTGTTGGAAGTCACATCATCAGTAGAAACAACTGAGTGAGGTCCCCTGTAGCACTTGCCATTCTTTTTACTTCATATGTACTAAAAAAAATGGTCGGTAAGTATATACAGCAGGAATTGCAGAACTATTGATTTTCAGACCACCTGTTGTAAACCACATGTTAAAAATCACCATACATTTCAGAATTGTTCCAATTATCCCTGGCCATCTGCTGTAAACTGAATGCTAATATCACCACACATTTCAGAATATGGTGGTGCAATGTTTACACCATGCAAATTTGTTTTGGTTAAGCACCTATCATGCTAAGTGCTCTGTGATTAGTTGCTTTGCAGTTGGTCAATTATCATCTTTCCTGTTAAAGCAGGTGGTTCTTCAAACCTTCATGGCCTGGTTTTGGAGACCCAGCATAGGGTTACACAACCTGCAATGGAACTTGTTTCACCTTGTGTAGTATATCCACACCAATAAAGTAGTTTTTGTTTGTGTTTATTGTTTTTTTAACTTTCCTTCTGGGAATACACTGCTGTATTTTTCATGCCACTGCATTTCAGTTTATGCATCCTCTATTTCACACTGGCCAAAGGTTTAGCAACACTGTTGTGCCTGTTTACTTTCAGTTGATAGACAGTAATAAAGATGGCTAATAAGCTGTGCAGCAAAAGAACTACAGTCTAAGTGAACCTATATGGAGGTCGATATAAACTGATAACATAAACTGTAGATGTCAATGTCACCATGTTCAACATTTTATTCATTACATCATTCTAAAACATATTAATCTATATCCATCTATTCACAAGACTATACAAGTTTTTCATAGACTTTTCAGCAAACGATTATCTGGCTTTTCTGTTCTTATATCTTTCTCAATACCCTCTGTCATTTTTCTCATGCATTCTTCTCTTTATGGCAGTCTTTGACACATCACATCAGACTTGTCATTATCTCTTCAATGGTTTTCTCCGAACGAAAGGATTCTTTCGACATATGCTGCTATGTTGTTCTCTGAAAGGCCGGCTTGTATGCAATTGCTAAGTTCACTGAACTGTTTTCTCACTGAAGTGTTTTCTCATTCATAATTCTATATTCTGCAAAACATATCTTGACAGTTGTAATCTTAAATCTAGCCAATATATTTAATATTTCTCATGTATTTCTTTTAGCACATAATTCTGCATATTTTATGTAAGCAAAACTATCTGCATTATATCTTGAAACAAGCAAATGGATCCATAAATAGAATAGGACCTGTGTATGTGTTTAAATAAGTTCTTCTTATAATGTTAAAGCAACAATCTCAATGAATAAAAGAAAGAATGAATTGACTTTTTGTATATTTAAGATGTTTCAATTTTGCAGTACACAGTTGATCATTTCTCTGTAAAGCAATGATGGAGTGTCTCAAGACTGGTGAAGAGATAACTGAGCAGAAAATGATCCAATTACTATATTTCACCTGAAATCTGTATAAAAATTGGTTCAGCCAATATAGTTGTAACTATCCTTATATTAAAGCCACAGTTTTGCACTTTAACCTCAGTCATCGACCTTTTAGAAGCCAATTTGCTGCTGTGTATAGGGCCAAATTAACAAACTGCATCACTGTCCAATTCATGGTTTCCTCATCTTTTGAGTCCAGCTATCAATTTGAGAGTAATGAGTTTTCGAAGAAGTTTCTATATACCACTGAACATCACTGAAAATGAATAACTGCTGGAAACATATAACTGCTAATGAAATGCTCACAAAAGACCAGACACTGGAAAAGGTAAAACGTTACACTGATCAAAGCAAACTGTTTCAAACAAAAACTGGCCCTTGGTCTTTTACTTGTCTGAATATTTGACTGCTGGTATTTCAATGTTCTTTTCATTCTGACTCGAAAGTGACAGAATTGGCATTTATTTCCTATGTTGCATTGGAAAAAAAAAGGGAGAATGACATTTTGCAAGGCAACGTATAAAAGGTACGTCACCTTGGATGTTGGAGTCCTAGCCAGGATTCGTAAAGGTGACTGCTTGGAATAGCAAGGCAATTATGCTTATCATATATAGGCAGGTAAATCCAAGTGAGTAATGCTAGTTTCAATTTAATGAGAACATCATTAGAGAGATATCTATTATAAAGCAAATATATTTGAAAGATCACATGCCTAGAGCATCGCATAGGGCAGGTTTCTTTAACCAACGACACTAATTGTAACACTTTTCACCATATCTCCTCTCCTCCAGACAGACAGGACATGAAATACACTCATGCTACATCATAAATTAACATCTGCACATAGGACACCCTACATATTATGTTTGTGAGATGCAAGGTTTAGAAGGCAGAACATGATGGAAACTATCTATCAAAGTAAAAAAAAAAGAAAGAGAGAAAATGCATTTTCAGCAACGCTCATCATTTATTCTGAAACCAGCGTTTTTATTTGGAAGTAGTTTGTCCTCCTTTTGTTGCTACTCTTCTTTTTATGTTGGAACATTGCTGAGAGGATTTGATTGCATTGTGGGATTTGATTGCATTGTGGGCAGAAATTAGGGCAGCTGGTGGCCTGATGGTTAGGGAGTTGCCCATGTGATCGAAAGGCCAGTGGCACCGCTGAGGTACCTCTGAGTGAAGTACCGTCCCCACACACTGCTCCCCAGGCGCCACTGTCAGCAGCCCACTGCTTCATTCAGGTGAATGGGTTAAATACAGAGAACTTGAGCAATTTCCTCCGGGATCAATAAAGTATATATATATAAAAAAAAAATCAGCCGCAGGAGCGTTAGTGAGGTCAGATAATGATGCTGGATGATTAGTTCCAGATCATAAACACCACTCCAACTCATTGCAAATATATTGGATGAAGTTCCATCATTCCAGCGAACACCCACTGCTCTACAGTTTTATACTGGGGGCGTTATACCCCGCTAGCGAAACACTCGCATTCAGCATGGTGAGCTTAGGCTCATGTGTGGCTGCTCCAAAGCATCAAGTTCTATTGGCCAATGCTTTTCTAAGGAGATTACACAAGCTGTGTGTGTGTGTGTGTGTGTGTGTGTGTGTGTG
>JBBPCZ010000089.1:19180010-19195993 GCA_037974445.1 Brycinus macrolepidotus | reverse complement strand
ACACGATTCTGATTCTGATTCTGATTCTGCTATATATATATATATATATATATATATATATATATATATATATGTATTCTTTAAGTTATATAAGTTGTGAGGTGGGCTTGTGGACCAGCACATGCCAGAGATGCTTGATCAGATTTGGGTAAATTGGAGTCGATGTTTCCTCAGAACATACCATTCCTGAAGAATGTTTGCAATGTATCACAACATGTTATCCTGCTAAAAGAAGCCACCATCATTAGGGAATACTGTTGCCGCATACTTGGTCTGCAACAATGTTTATGTAGGTGGTTTGTGTCAAAATAACATCCACATGAATGCAGGACCCAAAGTTTCACAGCAAAACGTTGACTTGCCTTTTCCCAGAGTGCATCCTGTTGCCACCTCCTGACCGTCCACATGATGTAAAAGAAAAAGTGACTCATGAGACTGGACCACCTTCTTCCACTGCTCCATGGTCCCGTTCCAGCTCACATGATCACTGTAGGTGGTTTTGGTGGTGAACAGGGGTCAGCATATGCACTCTGACTATAGCAACACAGCCCCATCTGCAGCAAGATGCAATGCACCTTCCAATCATAGCCAACATTACAATTTTCAGCAATTTATTCTACAGAAGCTCTTCTGTGGGATCAGACCAGACAGAGTCCTCAGCTCAACCCTGCTGAACACCTTTGAGATGAACTGGAATGTTAATTGTGAGCCAGACCAGCTTGTCTCTCACCAGTGCCTGACTTCACAAGTGCTGTGTTGACTGAGCAGGCACAAATTCTCACACACTGGAATTACACACTAGAAAGCTCATAGAGGTGTCATGGTGTTTTGTGTACATGTACTTTTGGCCATATATAGTGTATGATATTTTTTGTAATCTCAAATAACTTAGTAACTAATCTCTAGACATTTACCTTGATTTACCTTGATTATTTTCACTTGTGAATCTCTTGTTAGATAATTGTGCTTCAGGTAATATATTTTGAAATAAGCGAAATAATCTGCATAATGTCATGAATCAAGTAGAATGATAGCAAATTTGATAAATTTGATAAGTTTGGGATACTTGCCTCTAGACCAAGAATCCTACCTTCAGCATACCACCACTGGGTTCCTGAGCAAGACCCTTAACCCCAAGTTGCTCCAGGGAAACTGTCCCCTGTAGTTAGGGAATAAAAGCGTCTGCTAAATCCCATAAATGTAAAAATTAAAGATCTATTTCAGACACCTATTATTTAAGAGTGGAGACAAAGAAAATATTCTCACAACCACACTAAGGTTATCCCAGTCTTCATTATCGCCATTACACGTCTTTCAGAGAGTCTTGCTCGGTTCTGAGATTCCGAAGCAACACTTTTTCTCTCTAATCATGATGCACAAACTCAATCAGTACCCTGTGGTTTTCCAAACATCCCTGATTATCATCCCAACACGTCGTCATGGTGAATCTGCCTGTTCGCACAGCATGATAGGACCCGTTTGCGAGCCAGGAGCAGCTGAGATGTGTCAGCGTTTTATGAACGTCTCATTACCGTTTCATTAGAGCTTCATTGTCATCGCCTGTCAATCCAAGCCACAGGGCATTGGACAACCTTCCTCCATTTCTGCCTCAGCGCATTCAGGCTGCAGGCCTGACGATGAGAGACAGAAACAGATTGAGCTTAGTACTGAGAGCTCTCTCAGTGGACCTAATGATCCGCAACACCACCGCCCCGCCATGTGTAAAGGCCAAGCTTATTGGTCCAGCAGAGTGCTAGGGCCAGTTTTATTTGCTGGTCTGGCTGGCTGTCAATGTGAGAAACCCCAGCTGCTTCTGCTTTGGACTTGAGGAAGTGGCCTTGATTGCATGAATGCAAAGGCTCTAGAGGCTGGGCACACCATCTGACTGGTGTAACATAAAGTGTGTGTGGGTTTGTAAGAGAGACAGAGAGGGAGAGAGGGAGAGAAAGAGAGAGAGACTATAGACCTTTGAGGTCTATATAGGAAAAAACTGAACTGAACTGAATGTTGCTACATACATGCTACAAGCAAGCTCGCCTTTTTAACCCACTGACTTGAATTGGCCTGTTTGTTTACAGTACATAAGGTCTACGTTGAAGCTATCTTCCAAACACGCAATAGCACCCAGTTCATTTATATTTATTTACCTTACCTCAACCAATGAAAACACATCCATCTCACATTATGCTTGTTTTCCACAATTAGGACAGTCATGATTACTCAGATAAATAATAACTAATTATTTCATTTTTAAATAATTGATACAAATTGATGAGTTCAGATAATAAATGTGGTCTCCATACATAATTATAAAGCTGTGTTTTGCAGTCTGAACATCCTCCACAATGGGGAGGCTTTTTGAACTAAAGTCACTTTACATGAACCTGATGTCGGGTTGCCACTTGTCCATCCTTTGACAAGTTTTGGTAGGTACTAACCACTGCATATGGGCAACATCCCTGACATTTTGGAGATACTCTTACCCTGTTATATAGCCCTTGTTAAAGTCGTTCAGATCCATAGACTGGCATATTTTTCCTGCTTCCAACACATCAACTTCAAGAACTGGCTGTTCACTCGCTTCCTAATATAAACACCACACCTGGACAGTTACTATTGTAATGAGATAACCAATGTCAACCAACAAATCACCTGTCGGTATTTTTAATGTCGTTTACTTAATGAATAGTCAAAATAATTGCTTGATCAATTGTGACAGCCCTAGATTATAAATATGATTGTGAAATTTGACAAATACGATTGTGAAATCAACATGTGCATACAATATGATTGTGAAATCTGACAACTATGCAAAAATTATTTCAAGTTAAAATAATTGCAATCATCTGAAATAATTGCAATCAGATAATTATGCAGAAATTGTGACAGGTCTACAGAGCTTATCCAGATGTTGGAAAATGGAAAACTACCAAATAATGGCATGTCCTCAGAGATCTGTATGCAGCTGTGCAATCATCAGTCCATGGTTCCACATAATGGTGCTGCAAAATGAGTGTAAATGCTGGCATCTATGGTCTTACATGCAATGTATGAGCAGGTTTACTGTGCACTGCTGCTCATCGTGTGCTTTTCACCAAGATCCCAAAGAACCAGAAAACCACATCAGTGCCAGTTTGTTCTCTGAGATGAGCAGTCCTGTGCTGCAATGTACTGGAAATACAAAATCATGAAATCACATGTATTCATGTCTCATCACATTAGCATGGTTTTAGCCAAGCTATTCAAGTGCACTGACAAGATATCTATTCATCAGATGTAGCCTATCTACAGTCTATAGAGCAACAGCATGTAGCCTAAAAGATTCCAGAGGATTCGATTTGGCAGGTGTTGCTTTCTTATTTACATCTCAGCGTTCCAAGAGGAAGGCAAGGCAAAAATAAATAAATCACATTCTTCCTGGCAAGCTTCATTAAATTACAGAAACAAATTCTTTTTCATACATCTGCCTATTTTGCCTGTAGCATTTAGGCCCACCCATAAGCACTGAAGTTATAAGAAGTGTATCAGCTTGGACAGCTTTTGGAATGAGGCACAGTACAGGGCAGCCAGTCAGAACAAGGGCCTTTTGCATATATCAAGTCCCATATAAAGGATACAGAGAGGTTGTAAATGGTCAAGTTAAAATGAATGAAGACTGTTTTTGGTACTCAAATTGACCCAAGAGTTAAATGTGGACATAACTAAAGTAAAATGTAGAATATGAGACCTTTATCTGTTAATTCAAACAGAACTTGTACATCCCCTTCCCTAATTCAACCCTAATGTTACAGCCACCTGGGAGGCGCCCATACCTTCTCAAACAGCAACAATGCTGCAATTCAAAACACATACACACTTCCTATCCCATGCTCCCCCACATCTTCCCTTGCCACGTGGGCTAAGGTTTGCTTGGCTGGCATATATTTTACAAGTGGGTGCCTATCTTTATCTGTTTTTGGCTGGCTAGAGGTAGGAAATAAGGACCTGTCATGGTTCTCTGGTCCACTAGGATGGTCATTATCACTGGCAGCCCATGTTTGTCTGCATGGCTTCCTCAACAAAAAAAAAAAAAAAAAAAAAAAAAAAAAATCCCTGTAGAACTTAGTGCTGGCAGCTCTAAGACATACTGGATTCTAACTGAAGAATCTTATTATTTACCATGCTGACCAGTGTTTCGTGTCTGTACATTTCAGTCATTAAGAAACCGCCTCGGTGTCAACAGAAGCATTTCTTCAGACTTTCTGAATGCATGCCTGAAAGCTTAGCTCCACCACCACCACTACCACCACAGTGATTAGATTGTAAAACATAGTGGAGAGGAAAGTAAATGTGAATGCAAATGCCTCTGACAACAGAGGATTTTGGGCATGTTTCATCATCTCATCATTTCATCATTTCGTTACTGCCGAGATCACAGAATGTGTTTGTCCAGAGAGTCCCTTAACAAAAAACGAGGGAGGAATTTTAAAGTAGTCGTATAATCTGCATAACGAAACATCTGCGCCTTGTCAAATCATCCCTTTAGGAAAGCTCATAAGGACAAGAAAGATCTGAAGGGAGAAAATTCATCTTTCAAAAACTACTTCCTTCTCTGCTTACTACTGCCTTGATGTCTCATTTATTTTGTGTGGTCCCCTATCAGATCAAAGTACTGTCCTTTTTCATGATGCAATGAATTAATAATAATAAAACAAAAAAGCCTTTAAGAGTTTATCTATGCAAGATCTTTTAGCATGCGTTTTGTGCCATCCATCATCCGGGCCACTATCTTCACATTTGAATCCCTGGTCCAAGAGGTCTGGCAATTAATGGAATGCTTCCATCCCGGATGCCTCTTAAAATGTCAAGCCTAGATGTGAACGTAAATGGCAGTTTCCTGAGAATGATCTGGTTGTTTTCTCCACTTGCACGTTATAAGTTGTTTCTAATAGTTTGTGCTTTCTATAAAAAAAAATAAATAAAAAAAAAGTAGCCTATTAATGTCATACTAATCAGAATGCCCCAGCGTGAAATAAGACTTGGTGGATTTGGGCCAGGCAAACATACCACAGGCATGCTCCCATTTTCTCTTGTTTTGTCTCTCTGTCCTTTTCCATTTGCATAAAATCCAATTTCCCAGAGCACTTATTTTGGTGCCATAATAGACGCTCAAGGCAGATAGAATGCGGAATATGGATTGCTTGCTTTGTCTGGACGGTCTCGTGCAAGAGCCATTACAAAGAGTGGTGGAGATGGGAGTTAATGGAAGAGTTGGGATGTGGGTGGCAAGGCCAAGCAAAAGGGGCCCCAAAGGTTTAATTAGCAGGTGGATGTCTAGTTGCTTCCTGTTGATTAACTGGGCAAAAATGCTGAAGTACTTCACAAGTAGTATCTTTGATTAGCAGAGGTGTAACGCAGATTTATGTGTGGTAGCTTTGTTTCAGTCCCAAACAATTCATTCATTATTTGACCTGTTACACAGCATTCTTTTAGCATTGGACAAGCTTTGCAGAACGTTGGTGAAAATACTCCTCATCTGGATGAACTATCTGCTTCCATCAGATGTTTTTTCCATAAAAACCTCAATTACATGCAAAAAAGAGGATCTATCCTAACAAAAATTTCAGGTGTACAGGATCATTTTTAATTATTATATATTCTTACAAATATTTTTGTATGGGATATTTTATAACTGGCCCAAATTCACCAAGTCTTATTTCCAAGTCATTTAGATAGTCAACTGATCTACATTAATATGCATTTATTTTGCATATAAAAAAAACCAAACATCTAGACCTGGTTATTGAAATCTCATTGTTCTATTCAGATACGAGCAATGCTTTAGGAAATCCCTCAGATTAATGCTAGGAGTAAACATGAGCCTGAGATGTTTTGTTCTGAATTTACGGACAAGCTGATTTTGAGAAACAAAGTTTCAAATGAGCCTCAACACTGCATTACACAGTTAGATCTCGGATTGCACGCACTGTTTGTGTGAATGTTGCCACTGGTCTGTTCAGATTCTACTAGAAGTGTAGAAGGAAACATGAAAGAGTAAACATGCATGCCTTCCATGTCTTGTCTTGACAATGCTATATACATTTTTAGGTATTTTGACAAAAAAGTTGTTTGCTACAGTTCCTTGATACATTAAATGCAGTCTTTGCCAGTGTATACCTATCCAACAGTTGCCACTAAAGTCGCATTTGTAGGTGGAGCAAGGACAGGTCAATTGTATAAATATGAGAAATGTTATACTACATTATCTGGAAACGCAAATACGCACCAAAGCACAATTTCTTTTTTCTCTTTATTGATGGCTGCAAATTATCTGCCAGGAAGGTAACATAGCCATAAGAACAATAGAAAATTACTGCACTGCTAAAGGTAGCAATAAAACCATAAAACAGTAGAGCAGACAAATGAAAAATAAAGTAAATAATAAAATAAAGAAATAAACAAAACGAAAAATAAAGTGTGGGTAATGGAAAGAGCAGCATATGTTTAGTTATATACAAAAGTGGCATTATGTACACTTTTATACAGTTTATGTACAATTTACACAGTTTTATTGCTTCTTATATAAAGAAAAGTACACCATTGTATTACATTCATGCTCTTATCCAGAGCTAAGAACTGTTACTGGTGTAGCACACCTGGGTGGGGGATCGAACCGTGGTTCGCCACATTGAGGACAAAAGGATTATTCAACCCTATGTTAAATAAATATAAGCAAACAAGAGCAGGAGCAAATTTATTAACGTTCTGTGCCTTTAAACACCAAGCCACTAACGTGGCTTACAGTCTTAACACAGACAATGAAGGGGCGGAGGGGGCACAATGAATGAGCATTAGAGCTAATTTTGAAGGCATAGGTCCTCTGAGAGTGATAGCTTGTTGAAGTGAGGGGGAGCGGCCTACAGGCATAAGCCTTTGTTAACTAACAGAGGAGGAGGAGAAGCTTCACATCACAATCTGAAGCTACAAATTGGCAGGCCATCTGAAGGCAGTGTCGCCACTTCACAGAGGAAAACAAAGGGGATGAGGGTGGGCGGGGGGGGGGTCTGTGGAAGAAGAAATGGAATGCAGCATCTTGTCACAGCATCCCCAGCTGCTCCACTTCTTTCTGTTTCAATCAGCACTGTCAGGTGAACAGGTGCACAGGTCACAGTCCCTCTTCAGGGTTGAGGAGGTCTGCTGCTGCTTCCAATAGACAGTGTCTGAATACTCTGTGGCAAGGGGTCATTGATACTGGACCAAAAAAAGGTATATTTCTCTACTCAATCGCCAATTATGTTAAAAGAAAACTTAATCAAAAGTAAAAACGTAATGATGTAACCTGATTTTAGATCATTTATATTGGTCCATTCTCCATGAAATATTCCAATAGTGTAAAATAGGTTCTGCTAAAACATTGAAAACCTTTAAGAATAACTTATTATTGATATTATACTTTGATTACACTGTCCTATAGTTAAGCATGGATCATATTTTTTACTCTTCTGTATTTAGGTGTTTAGGTAGATGTATGCATATTATAGTGTGTATTTTGATTAGCCTAACCTTTGTATGCCAGGGCTCTTTTCTGAAAGAGGGACTGCAAAACTGCAACATACAGAGTAATGTCTGTTAGAAGCTCCAGATAAAATGCATGAAATGTCCTTTTTAAATCTTAAATGCCAGTGTTTAATCAAGAACTGCCAAAAATGTTCATGTGCTTAGCAATGACATATTACTAGAAACCGTAGTATTAACATCGAGTTTGTTACACTTTCGGACAGTTTTTCAATTTTGAGTTTTGACGGGTATGACCCTGAAGGAAAAACCTGACTCTACTACTTACAGCTCCCCACCGGCAATATAGTGTAAAAATTGCTGCATACAATTGCTACATCTATAACTATTTAGTTATAAAATTTGAGTTTCTACACCCATACAGTGCATAATGTGTCCATTATAGGATTCTGCACACATGACTAAATCACCAGTGGCTCCTTGTTAGATATGCTATGCTCTGTTTGAGTGAAGGATCCTGTATTTAAAGTCTACATAGTGCACTATGTAGGGAGTAGGGACCCATTTGAGACACTGCCTTGCTGTTCATGTGTGTTACTCGTGGCCTGACACATCTCTCTTTACAGCATGTTGCTCAAAGTCTAGTTACGAGATAGTTCAAGCTTTTTCCCATATTTGATCCAGTAATTTTGGCCCATATCAGACTGATACTGATACTAAATATCAGGACAGAACACCCCTAAAAGGAATAGAACAATAATCGGTATTTCAAAATTTGTTAATGTATTGATTAAAGCTCAGCTCAAAATTGTAAGTCGACCAAAGTTATATAATTTTTAAGGTTACTTACTTACATACTTTTGTATTGCATCAACCTTGCTCTTCAGTATCAAGTGCTTTGCATGACAAATGCATGTAAACAATATAGCAGTAAACAATGCAGTAAAACTTAATGCTTACCCATATATGCTGGCCTGCATAGTCCAAACTTCCCTGTGCAGAAATGTCTAAATTTTTACAAATAAACAAAAGGCACATATACAAAAGAAGTGAATGCAGTTAGTTGACTCTTAGTCAATTCAGATGGGTGAGATATATATACCCAGAATAACAAGCAAGGTCCAGTGGACAGACTTACTACTATGAAATGAACACAGATAAGGTGTCAAACTGCCTGGCAGACGGCTTCATTTCTCCTGCCTCCCCTCTGCCTAGTGTTGACTTTCCTTACTCCCTGTGTACCTCGTCCAATCTCCTACTTGTGCTCCAGCCACTCTTGTAGTCTTAATCCCGCTCTGCCTCTGCAGATCCAAAATAAACACACTCACTTCACAAGGTGGCAGGTGTCCTGTTAACGCCTCTACCATTCAAGACAATGGTGTCACATCCTTTCTTTATTATTTTATCATGATTTTTTCGCTGAAGTTTCTGTCACATGCTGTTGGCAACCAATCAGAGAACCTATTTTACAACATCATTCTTCCACGTCCTGACCAGATTAACCAATCAACTGTGCTGACAACTTTTCGTACCATGTGCCATACCAACTTTCAGTGTGCCTTCCGTCTTTTGCATGCATAACGTTTGGTCAGGTTTGTAGCGTACAACCTTAATTTGTGAAAAGGTTTTCCTTTGATGGAAATGTACTACATGTTTTAACCTGATGTATCAATACAGGGCATAATCACAGACATACCATAGTAATATCAGGAATAAACCAGCTTAATGGGGGACTACATGGGCATGGTAGCTATGAGCTGTCCCTGTCATACAGTTAGATATTCAGTGAGGGGCTCTAATGGAAGTATGCTAGCTAAATACAAAAAGAGTGCTTTATCCACTTTATAACGACAAGGTGGATCCGCTGGCCAGGGTGGCCACCACAGGCAATACCTTGGATACTATGCATAAAGACTTAGGATATTGTTATGCTGTCAAACTGTCACCTGAATCCCTTGTATGTGTGGGAATGTGAAGACTGTAGATTGTGAGAGTTTGCATTTGCACAAAACCATTGCAATGTGTGCCTTGTCATGACTTGTCATGATTTGTTCATTCATTCATTCAGTCATTATCCAAGGTGGTTATCCTCAATCAGGATTGCGTGGGGCCCTAGCAGTCCTAGGGCGAAAGGCAGAGACAAACAGCCCATCACAGGTTATTGCTGTTATGCTATCATTATGATAAAATGATATTTTATAATGATAACCTAATATAAAATATGACATGCTATTCTTCTCATATCACATTGTTAGACTAAACTGTCAGACCTACAATTTCCAGCAACATACACCAAGCACTTTATTTAACTAATGAGATCAACTCTACAAAGAAGTGAAACTAATTAGCAAAAGCTAGTCTCGCTATGCTTGGTTTGAACAAATATCTGCAGACATTGCAGCTTTCAAAGAACTGAGAAATCATTGCCCTATGTGGCGTAACAGTGATGAAGAGATTCATTCTTGATCTCACCCCAACAATGAACAGAAGACGTACCTTATAAGGAAGAAATAAAAGCCAAGAAATCTGCCGTTAGCATTTTCATTCAAAGAACCTGGTTCTGCTGGGATTGTCGTGGTTGCCCTCCAGTGCAGCTTCGCCTTTCTCCGCAATCATTATCTGGGAATAATCTCTTGGATTAGATCCTTTCCTTTCTGAGGCTCCTGAATTTTTTTAGCCTCTTAAAAAGTCTCCCCACAGTAATGGCTTTACCCTGAGATATTTTGCATTAGCTGTAAGCTTATTCATCTGTTAAAGTGTGTTTTATGTAGAGCAGGATTAAAGATAAGGAGATTTGTACTTTCTGGAGCCTTGACGTGGTGAAACCTGCAATATTTATTTTTCCGAAGACTCCCTAATGAAATCCGCCGGCTCATATCCATTATTTTCGAGGCTGAAAAAGAAAAACTGTATTCAGCTCCCCTTTGTATTCCACATTTTTCACTGGGACTAAGTCTTTCTGATGTATCCTGTTTTTGGCATGGAGGAAAAGTGTACATTACAGGATCGTTGCACAAAGCAACAGATTCTGAAAAGCAGATGCTAATCAGTGGAGGGATACACAAATTCATACAGTCATGTGTACGACACCTGCAAAGATATCTGAATATACACAGATTAGAAACACAATAATATAAAAAGGGGAGATTGAGGCTGAAATCAAAACCCAGACAGATACTGCCACTTGAACAAGCAGTTCATTTTACTTTACATGTACATTCAAAATCCAGGTTCCTCTGTGTTCCAGCCTGGGCACAGTAATCCATGATTGTCAATCTATTTTTTTTTATTTTTGCCCAGATTTTTTACCCAGTTTAAGTCAAAGCCAATTCAGCATGATGCTGCTAAGTTATAAGGGTTTCCTCAGAGTTGCATTAAGCTAATGCATCTTTTTAAACAGCCACTAATGCAAGACCACTGGACAGTTCAACACACTTGGAGGAGATTGCTAACTGCTAATTCTTTTACATAAGCTTTTATTTTATCTTACATCAGCCTTGGCTACCATCACACTGAATCATGGGGAGAAAGGCAGGGCACACAAAGCCAATTTTACCTTATTGGACTCTTGAGAATGGATGGCTGTGGCATAGATAGAGAACTCCCACCCTTTTGATGATGAGCTGCAGCACTTGTCAGGCTGCCTGTCCAACATTAATTTATGCCAGTGTTTCCTAACCCTGGTCCTACCCTGCCCTGATCTAACATATCCACTTCAACTCTAGAAGGACTTTAATTATCTGGTTAGTTGAATCAGATGAATTAGAGCAGGGAAAACTCTAAACCAGGGGAACTTCAGGACCAAGACTGGGAAACACACACTTACGCAATTATGACTAAAAAGAACACAAAATGCAACATATGATAAAATACAGAACGAACAACTCGGCAAGTGAGCAGCGGCACATTTCATTCTCTTGGAGAGGGAACATTCCACGACATGAAAAATACCTACAGGATCAAAAGAAATCTACTATGCGGCTCACCTAGCCCACTCACTGATCATGTGATGTCTGGCAGCCACGGCAACAGGGAAAGAGCTGCCTGATTGTTTAAAATCTGCGAGTCGAGCAGCCATTAAGGCCCATGCTCTGTGTAAACATCATTAAACATCAGGAACCTGTCTCTCTGGGTAGTCGCCCCCTCTTCACATAAACCGCGCACACGCTTCTTCCAACCGAATCCTACCCTTAACCACCAGGGAAGCACCAAAATCTAATCTCAGAACAGCACAGAAGGGCAACTTCGGCCAACATCTAATGCTCCTTCCATAACGGTTTGCTCCTGCAGTGTGCTCAAACAGGTGTTTGGATGGTTATTCTGCCTCTGCACATTTAAGAATAAGGCCCACTGGGAAATGACTAGAAGAGGTACCGTCACTTCATTATTGGTTCATCGACCTCTAAGTCCAGGAGGGACGTGTAGCTTTTAAGAATCAGAAATTCCGGAGGAATGTGAATGGAATAAGTATGAGAGGTGCTCTTGGAGTTTAAGTGGGGCTAGATCCACTCAAGCTGGAGAAAAACGGACTGGTGTTAAGATAGTTGGAGATCTATTGAATGCGGGTTAAAAGAAGAGGGCTAGGGGAGAGTGTCCTATTTGACGTTTCGGGAGGCAAAGCATTAAATAATCTCTAAGAGGAAACAGCGAAGCTCAACAGTGCGGCATCTAGGTGAACAAGCTGGATGAGAGAGCATGTCTATTGTGAATTTCTGTTGTGCTTTGTGAGGGATTCAATAAACTTTTCCTAGCCTAGTGTATTTTACAGTCCACAACTTTCCTACCAAAACATGAATGTTTGGAGTGGTTAGCGGAGTGAAACTGTCATAAAAGAGGTGCCAAAAAAAATTATTGGCTGCCTGAAGAATCAGTGGTTCATTATTTAACGAACTGTCCAAAGACCTGAAAACACCTACTCATAATGTAAACTTTTATACTAATATATATATATGACATTGGTGTAAATGAGTAACAGGAGTCATAGTTTAACAGAGAAAATACACAAAATGAAGCTAACTGCCCTAGGTCAAGAGGATCATTAAGGACATTCTAACATTTAAGTCTGACCTGTTTCAGAGATGCTCTCTCTATTCAAATCTCTAAGTCAAATCTGGTACTGAAACCTAGATGCTGGTATGCGGTCTTCTCTCTACTAATGCATCAAACATGGAAAGTGTCCTTTGTTTATTGTGAAAGATTTATAAGAGACAATCTCTACTCTTAGGATCTAGCTTTCAGTAGGTGTCTTGCTGTCACAATGTGTTGGTATGCTTGAATGCTTTATGGGTCTACTTGCAAATAAATTTGTAACCAAATATAACTCAGTGTAGGCTTAAACAGTGAAGTGGACCTGTACCAAGACTCCGATTGCCATCTAAACAAGTTCCAGCTGATATTATGCTCTAAGAAGATATTTCAGAAACACATAATATGTGTCAATCAGGTATAAATTAAATTCATCGATGTCTCAATCAGAGACTGCCAATCATGATAGACACTCTAAACCAGTCTGAGATTTTTACAGAAGGTAAAACCTCAACCTTGCCTTTATCTAGTGGCCAAAAGGGATTTTTGTTTATTATTATTGCATGTTATTGCCTATAATGTGCTGGATTTAGGGGTGATCTGTGACTACTGGAGCTAGGCTTTCTGACTGGGTCATAAATATCAAAACACAGTCAAAAAATTAGGATTTTTTTTAGTTAAACTAATGGCATTGCCCATATAGATTAAACATTGACAACTGAAGTTTGTAAAAGACATATTAACATATAGTTAGCTTATATGTAGAATTTCTAGAGGGTTTCCTTTAGTAAAGAGTCCTGAAGAAAAAAAAAAAAACCCTGGTAAGGCTGCTACAGTCACAGTCAGTGGCAAATTCAGAAGGAGTGCAGGCATGATTTTCCTGACAAAATTAGTCCCACCCATTGGAATGAAAATGTGATTGATTTTTGTCACTTTTTGATAAGGTTACTGAATAATCTGACCAGGTAGGACTTATATCCAGTGCTAACCAAGGTCTTACCAATGGAAGAGCTCACTTAGGTATATCTACCTAGATACCACAAGGAACAATAATTTTCACTGGAAAATTTTCTAGTGGGCATTTCAACAATTTAGCCATACTGTTCCCAACCAAAATTTAAGCCTACATGCTCAATGTTAGTAGCTAAATCTACATTGTTATTGATTTTTATGGGATACTGAAAAAAAGCTATGGTGATATTGCACTACTAACTGTTGGTTAAGGCTACTGTAACTAACTACACTAACTGTTTTCTTCTAACGTAAAAGCAAATTATTACTAATAAACTAATCTGTTGATTGTCATTGCTTGTCAACAAAAATGAAAATCAATTTTGACTAGATTGTGTGGCTCTTTTGAAAACTCCCAGGTTCTTGCAGACCACCACTCTAAACGCTGCCTGATTCTGAATCAGTTCAAACCTGTGATTGCCACCAGCTACACAGAGGCAGAAAAATTGCATACAAACAGACCTTTCTTCATTGTGTTCCTTCAGGCGAGCTTGCTGGAATCTGCTGCAGCCACCCTCCCATTCCCTTACCCTCCAGATCCCAACCCCCTACCCCGCCTCACCCCCACCACAGAAGATAGCCTGGGCACATCACTCTCCTGACATGTGCCATCTCTCATCAGTGTGTCACTAATTGCACAATGTGTAGCGTGTCGCTACACCGCCTCAATTATGACGGCCAATTACGGCAGTTTTGAAAGTGGGTGTTTAACTGCCAGCTGTGTCAGGTCCTGTACTTGTGCAGAGTGAGCGGACAACTCTCAACCTTTCCACCACCGAAGCCTGTTATTACAGTCTTGTGAAGTGGCAAAGTTCTGACTGTGGGAGAAAATGTTGGATGGATTGTACCTCCGAAGACTATTATTTGTCCTCGTCAATTAAGAGATAATAGGTGCCCACGTCTCCCGTGTAAAATGCTACGGTGTTGTAATTAAATGGAGGATATGAGCTGTTCTATTTGGTAATTTGTCATTTGAGCAAGATAATTTGGCCTCTTAAGTATATCAATCTAGTAATATTAGGAATAAAAGCACTAGGGGCCGAAAACTGTATTGTAATGCCAAATAACCATCAAAGAATACAGAGGAAGAGGATAGTTTCCTTCACAATACCGGCTAAATTGAAACTAGTAAACTCATCTATAACCCAGTGGGTGAAGGTTACCTTTTATAATATTTCTCTGTAAGACAAGAGATTAAAACTGGTTCGTTTTTTTTATTAGAAAAGTCAACAGACACATGAGCAGCACTTCAATTGTAAGGGTCCAGCCAATGTTTTGAGCCTAAATGTCATGTGGTGTAACATTGTGTTTGTAACACATGTACATGCATCTTCTGGCGCCCCCAGCGAGTGGCAGCCTGTTACGGCAGCTATGCTCATCTCTGAGCTTCTTACTTATTTTCCTATTTTTATTCTCTTTACGTCTTAATTTAATCGCTAGTAACTTAAATCCGACACCATGCACTACTGTTTCGTGCTAGTTTTGGCCATTGTTTGGTATTTTTTTACTTTTTTTCCCCGTGTTTGGAGACCCAGCGTGTGGCTCCTTTGTTTACACTCGAGAGGAGCTATTAGCGCTGCACCCCGCAGTGGTGCTACCGGCGGACAGACCCGATATCTCCAGCGAGCAGAGGAGGAAGAGACAGGGGTGTCCAGCTAGGAGGGAGCGTCTCTCCCTTCCATCACTTTGGGGAATGTGAGATCTCTTCCCAACAAGATGGACGAGCTAGCGGCGCTAACCTGGTACCACACTGAATTCTGGCAGTGTAGCATCATGATGCTAACGGAGATTTTAATCATGCATCTCTGGACTCCACACTGTCCACTCAGTATGTGACATGCCCCACCAGAGACAATAAAACACTGGCTTTACTGTATGCCAACACAAAAGAGGCATACAGTTCATCACCTCTCCCTCCCCTGGGGAGATCAGATCACAACCTGGTGCACCTTGTCCCTGTGTATGAGCCCTTAGTGCACAGGGAGCCAGCAGTCACCCGCACAGTGCAGAGATGGTCGAAGGAGAGCGAGGTTTTGAGTCTACTGTGTGGGAAGTGCTTTGTGACGACCATGGGAAGGATATCGTCAGCCTTGTGACGTGCATTACGGACTACATTAATTTCTGTGTGGATAACACCGTACCCACCAGGACTGTGCAATGCTTCCCAAACGACAAACCTTGGATTACCCCAGAAATCAAGGCCGTCCTCAAGCAGAAGAGGAGGGCCTTCAAATCAGGAGACAAGTATGGGCTGAAAAGGGTGCAGAGAGAGCTGAAAAGACTCATCAGGAATGTGAAAGACAGCTACAGGCAGAGGATGGAAAACCAGCTTCAGCAGAACAACGTCGGCGGAGTCTGCCAAGGCCTTAGAACCATCTCAGGCCACAAAGAACAGAACTCTGTGCTGGTGGGGGATGTGAGGTGGGCAAATGAACTAAATCACTTCTTCAACA
>JBBPCZ010000089.1:19150365-19165573 GCA_037974445.1 Brycinus macrolepidotus | reverse complement strand
CTGTAGAGATGGTTTGCTTATTTACATTTTGAAACTGAACAAAGCCTATCCTTAGACCAGGGCTGTCCAAACTTTTGTATGTGACTGTATGAATGTACAAAGAACATGCTTTTGTCACAGCTCCGGGTTTTCAGTTTATTATGGGACTTTTACGTTGAAGTCACTTTTTGGGTTCTATTGTTTAGATTCACAGATTAGTTACAGCTGTGTTCAGTTTAGTTTGAGTACATGTGTTTACCCATTGGTTTAGAGGTCTTGTTTAGAGGATATTTAAAGGGTGTCGGTTTAGAGTTGGGCGTGTGTTCCACGAAAGAACTTCCACGAAAACCCAGTACAACGGTGAACACAGGCCCGACTCTAAACCGACACCCTTTAATATCTTCTAAACAAGACCTCTGAACCAATGGGTTTTGTATGTTGGCCCTTGTGCCTTTTGCTTTGTTTCAATAAAACATGGAGATCTGCAACAGCGCCTCTTACGTCTAGTACACCCAGGGAGACCCTGACGGTATGACAGCTTTAGGCTGAGAAGGCCTGAATACAGTATTCCTGAGAGTTTAAATTACTGTATTGAAACAGGAGAGTTGAATTCTCATGAGGAACATTGAGGGACATTCTTTGCTTGGTCTCCTGATGCCAAAAGTGTAGCTCTGTGTCCACAAGCAAACTGGAAACATCTGGAAAGACAGTATTTACGTGTCCCTCAGTGGAGGCACAGCACAAATATTTTACAACTGGCTGACTCCTTGTCCTTGTTGCCAGCTATGCAACAGCCTGCCTATTCCCTGTGAAGCCTATGAATAAAAATGTTAAATCTAAAATTATTTTTCAGAGCCTGGGCAGGTAAATGGAAGAGCCAGAAATACGAAGTAAGAGGTAACCTTTATTATAACACTGTCAACGCAACACACTTACATGCTTTATCAAAAACAATGAAAAGACGGCTCATGTGAATCTTGCTTGAAGCAATTAATATGGATTGTGATTTTTTAGATAATTATGGAAGAGTTAAAAATATAAAATCTGAGAGGGAACCATTACAGAACCTGATTTCCTCATTATACTGGTAGGGTTCCAGGCACCAAAAAGTGCTGGAACCTTACTGCCACTATAACATTGACACACAACACAACACAAATCAGGCTTGTCTAAACAAATGTGGATTGTTCTCACAACTTGTGAGAGGAATTTATGGAGCTGATGCGTGGGCTGCACTGCGGTAAACAGGGAACAGGATGTGTCCGTCAAGCTCGTTATACACCTGATGAACAAACGTGATATGTCAAGAGGTCCCCATTGATTGATAATTAATGTATTATTTGAGGACTATGAAAAGCACAGCATGAACAGGAATCAGACTGATCTAATTTTCTATTTTGAGTAGGGCGGTAATGGAGGCACAATAAACTGAAACTACATATCTGCTGGCTTTCCATCAGTTCCAGTAATTGAAAAGGAGGGGGAAGCTCTTGACAAGAGGAAATAAGGAGGTGGACATGCATCTATGGAGCTGGAGTGAGAACCTGATTAATTAATCTGTCAAATTAACAAGATCAGAAAATCTGCAAGGTTCACTCACTGCTGTGCTTGAGTGTCTGCAGCCTAATTCAAGAAGAGATGATAGCAATGATGATGTAGATTCAGGGCTGGATCTACATGGCCACAGAAGCATGCATTGAACACTCAGGTTGAATTTTTGCACCCTCAGTGTTTTGGCAAAAATGCCCACATGGTCCTGCATGGTCTTTTAAAAAGAAAATGTGTCAGTAGTGAGGAGCTACAAGTAGTAGAGGAACTACTTCTAGCTCCTCAAAGAACCTTTTAAAGGTTCTGTAAATGAAGCTTATTTTTAAGAATGCACTCCAGAGGCAAATACTTGACTGACACGGGACTGCATTCAGATTTCTTTGTGGGCTATGTACAGTGCAGCATAACAACCATTATTTTAATATTCATAATGTCTCAAAACCTGGAGAAATGTCCACCACATGTAGAAATAAAATCATAGTTGTGTTTTTCCTGCCTGATTCTCTTACTCTGGAGCAGCAAGAGAGAGCCTATTTCAGCCTTCATGAGCCATCTTGTGATGTATGTGTAAAGAGAACATGTAGCTGCTAATCTCAATCTCATGGGTGTAACAGAATGTAAAAATTAAACATGAGATATTCCAATAATCTCACCTTTTTGTTTGTATTGAGAACTATCAGTTGTGCACATAGCACTACATAGCAATGCCTCATGTCTATAAGTTGTCAAAGGGCCCATAGTTTCCATTTGTCGATGGAGGTGTTTACCTGACGTGGTCGTGTGTCAACACAACTCCATGAAAATGACAGATAACTAATGATTAGATCCAGGGCTATTGGCTATTTTTAATTATTAATATTTTTGACATCCTGGGCTATTCATTAAAACATCCCCAGGCCTAACTATGCAAATTCTAGCTTGACATGTGAAGCAAGGAAACAAGTAAAATCCTTTATTTTTTATACAGTTTTACTCTAAACATCTGTATATTAAGCCTGTTTGTGAATGCTATTGACATAACATTTTAGTCTGTTAGCTATCTGCTTACCTTATCATCCTTCTCTAACAGGTGTAGAATACACTCCAGTTACAGAGAATATTAGGTATAATCCAGTTAAAAAGAGTCTAACAGCAACCAACGATGCTCAGTTGGCAAAAACTTTTTTTTGTTAATCAGTATGTCGTTCATTGATTCATTCATTTTCTGTAACTGCTTAATCCTTACTAGTGCCGAGGGTACCCGGAGCCTATCCCGGGGTCTATGGACGCCAAGCAGGGACTCACCCTGGGCGGGGCGCCAGCCCACAGCAGGGCGCACACACCATTCGCTCACACACTCACGCCTACGGTCAATTTAGAATCCCCAATTCACCTGACACACAGTCTTTGGACTGTGGGAGAAACCGGAGACCCTGGAGGAAACCCACGCCCCCATGAGGAGAACATGAAGATGTCTAAACGGACCAAAGACAGAATGAGCGGTTGGCTCCTCTCGACACACCTGCTTTGGCAAATTTCTGATGCTGTTTTATCAAATTTCTGGTGTGGTACGATCGACAGTTCCACAAAAATATACTGATAGAAGACACTATAAGTGTGTTACAGATGTGTGAAATACCAGTTTATCACAGCAGCTCAACTCAGATATTTAGTAACAGAGTAAAGCTCTGTAAAACCATGTCTGCACTGTAAGTGTGTCATCACTGTAAGTGTGTGCTTCGGATTAAGGTTTCAATTTTATATCCACGCAGACATCATCCAGCGTGCTTGATGTTCACTGATGCAAACATATCGAAACTTACCCCCATGCATATACATAAATGAATGTGTGCAGTGGACCTGAGAAGACTTCAAAGTACCCTCACTGCAGACTGTCAGAAGAAATTGCTTCTCCATTATATTCTTATTGGAGAGGTCAGCTCTATATAAGTAAACTGTTCCCCAAAATGTCAATGGACTCAGTGAGCAAAGTTTGATGAGCCCCAGTTGTTATAGCCAGAAGCAGGCCAGAAAAAGTCTTCTATTCCCTCCATCATTCTCACTCTGAGGTAGGACTGACCCGTATCCCCGGTGTCCACCGTCTATTGATTGTCTGGCATCACAAGGCACTTGCACTTCATCTCTGAGATGATTCGAGAGCCAGAGAGAGAAAAAAAAATTACACGGTAAAGAAAAGCCCAAATTGCCCTCTCTGTCTCTGTCTCCTGGAGAATGCTTTGAATTTGACATTTTGCTTTTTCATTTTTTTTTTTTTCTGAAGATTCCTCAGGCCCTATTTCGGACAGGTGAGGAGCAGGACACAACCTCTTCTTGGCTGAGATTGCTTATGTCTCTAATGCCCCCTTGACCCTGTCCACCAATCACCATCAATCACTGTTAGACAGTGTACACCACAACATGGCTGAAGTGGTGAAAGAAGAAGCAGTGCTATTTTCTTTTGGAGAGAAAAGCCAGATAAAAGAGAGAGAGGAAAAATGAGAAAAGAAGACAAAAGGCAAGAAGGGGGTTTTACTCAAAATGTCCAGTGCTAGGATGACTGGGCTTTTGATAATCGCTGGGACAGTAGTGAAAGTGACCATTTTGTCATACGTGAACACATCACAGCACACAGTGTGAACAGCATGAAATTCTTCCTCTGCATTTAACCCATTCACCAGGCAGCCAGGAACACAGCGCCCGGGGAACAAAGTGTGGGAACGTTACCTTGCTCAAGGGTACCTCAGAGGTGCCACTAGCAGTCTTCAGAATCGAACCCACGACTTCCTGATCACAGGGCGAACGCCCTAACCACTAGGCTACCAGCTGCTGTAATGTATTTCAGCCTTTTTTATATTTTCCCATTTAGTTCCTCATTTAAGTCATGCCCGCACACTAGCTAGGACTCTCCCATTCACACGATCACATCAAGGCTGGGAGGGGGACAGTAAGCACTTGCCAATCTGCCAATTCTGTTATGTCAGCTAACAGACAAGTAATGGGGGGGAGAGGTAGGGGCATCCAGAAAGAACAAAGCCAGTTGTGCCCTCTTGGATGAATATGGCATCACTAGCGATCAGACCATCAATCATTTCAAATGATTTTTCTTTTTTTTCTTTTTTTTTTGCTAGAAGACTGTATAGAATATGTATCATGTGTCACATTCAATATTCATTTTTTTTTCCATTTTCTCCAAGAAAATCTACAGGCAAAACACTAAAACACTTCAATTTTTATTGTACAGTTTCTATCAAGCTGCTGAAATTAGCATATTAGAAAATAATAAAAAATGTAGCTTTTTCCTAATATGCTAAATTCAACACATAAACAGTAATTGGGCATTAAAACATACTGAAGTGTTTTCCTAGTAGAGGATGTGAGTGTATTGATGAGTGTGTTGTACGGTGGTGGATATCATGGATATCTGTAACTGTAAATCTAAACACCAATCAAAAGAACACAGATCATCAGATCAGATGCGATTGGCTAGAAAAATTCTAGCCAATTATACATTAGAACAACACGCATGAAAAACACTACTTCATCCCAGGCAGCTAAGCTTCTACATTTTTGAGTAAAGTAGTGAGAAATCATAGCTGATGTCTACTATACATTTTATTCAATATTTAATGATGACCTCCTACTTTTAAGCAAAGATCTTTCCAACCTGTGCAAGCTTCTTATCTACTATGAATATTTCTAATGGTGTTTCTCCTAGTGTAGGAGGCATGGCTCAAAGTTAGACCTCAGAAATGACTTCATTTGTCACTTCTGCGGTAATAAAAAAAAAAATGACTGGCAAAACTTTAACAGCATGAGGCAGTCATCTACAATCGTGGAGTACAACATATCTCCCTCCTACTCACAGAGAGTTTGTGTCTGTGAACTGGGCGCACGTGCCTGTTCTTGTGTATTTAGGATAAGCGCGCTGGGAAGTAGAACACTTCCACCCACGCCCCTGCTTTTCAAAATGAATAGAACATCTGCAGGCGATTAGACGGAGAAGGAGACAGCGCAAGGGAGAGGGGAAACAAAGGCAGGTGAAAGAACCGTGCCCTTGGAAAAGCTTCCCGCCACGGGCCATATGATTATACCCCATGGTTTACTGTGCAGTGTTTTTCTGTGAGAATAAAAGCAAGGAAAAGTGGAAAAGTGGAAAGGCGCAATGCAACTTACTGTACTGATACTGAAACCTTGATACCAATTCTCATTATATTTTCCTTAGAAAGCTAAGATTTATTTATTTATTTTTTTTCACCTATGATGGTCCCGTAAAAGTATAGTAGTTTATTTGTCCCTGGTCAAATAACATGTTTTGTTTATTTCCTATATGACAGTTAGTGCACATTTCTATACATTTTAATTACTGTTTGTTTGCTGAATTTAACATATCGGGGGGAAAATGTGGATGTGCAAAAGTGAAGACACATTTTATATTGTGTATTTTTTAGTTTTTTTCAGTATGTTAAAATAAAAACTAAAATTAATCAAATTAAAACACAACATATAATTTGCAGTACAAATGTGTATAACATTGGATTGTTCAATCTAGAACAGTATTTATCAAGTACATCTAGGGCTGGGAAAATGAATGATATTTTATCACTAATCACGTCACAAGTGATTATCATTAATCACATCACAAGTACCAAGTGAAAGTACGTACATGTTCAACTATTCAGTTTGTTAAACATAGAAATGTACTTGCAGCATAAAAAGTTGCAGAAAATATCATATTTAAGTCTGCACCCTGTAAAAGACATTCAATTATTTCTCCATATAATTTCCCATGAATTTCCAATGAATTTCCAATCAATTTTCTAAGGGGAAATTTGACCTGAGGTGCCAAACCTTTTGCCCATTCTTCTATACACTAAATCAGATGTTTATTTTTTTTTACAGTAGGAAATGCATATGGATATTCAGATTTGAAATAAGCATATAACAGCATCTAAAAATGTGAAGCTTCATAAGCAGCCATTCACTTGTGCTGGCTACTCCCATGTGGTGCTTGAATTATTTGTGTCAATTTGATGTTTTTAATGTTAATTTTGTTTATCTACCCTCTAGGCATTAGCTTTTCTTTCCATTCTCAGCCCCGTCTTAAACTTTTCTTGCAAGCTGAGATTCATTCAAGAACAGGGTGGCCTGGCTTTAGGCTTGCTCTGCCACTCACTTACGATACTCAAAAGACATACTGCGATGCTATTTATCACAATAACAACATATCATTTATTGCTATATCTATTGTTGCAAGCATAGTGAAAGTTCTCCTCCATCAGTAACAGTTGAGCAAGCTTTAAAGTAAGGGATTGGACAAGGGAGGGTATATTTTTCCCCTTAGATGACTCTTTCATTCGGAGAGGAAATCTCTCTCATAGCAAGGGCTGTTGTGCCAGGGACAGGTGCCAACTTTCCACAGCTAATTTTGCCACACGAGTGGCTGAGATCTTTGAAGAAGGATTTTAATTTCAGAAGAGTTGCAAAACCATATGGTCCAACCGGACGATCTTACGTATGTTCTTGTACAGACCACAGCCCTCCTGTTCAAGCCAATCAGCACAGAGAGCAGACCTCTAGCACCATCAAAGGAATCCACCAATATTATCACTTACAGTACTCAGGTATGTATCGGCATCTGACCTATATTTCAACTGGGCCATGAAATCAGACGATATTAAGGCAGGTCCACAGATTTATCATATCAGTACACCCACCCAAGTCATTTTCACCCAAAACTATTGAACCTTGTTTAATTTTTGACCATACAAAATTGTATCAGCTGATGTTAACGGTTATCAAAGTTTGTAGCTTATTAGTCTTGGTATCAGTGATGTATTTATCATATCAGTCACGTCCTACAATATATGTCCACTTATTTGACTTTGCCATACTCATAAAAAAATACTGACACACTAATTACTGAACTTGTTGGCATGGATGTGTTTGGCTTCATCACTCTAGTTTGGTCTCAGGAAAAGTAATATATTCTGTAAAACCTTACTGAACACCTTACAATACTCAGATGCAGACAGATTATAAATTAAGGGGAAAATGTCCAAACTGTTTTATTAAGCGGTCACTGTGAGCCACTGTGAGACACCAAAAGCCAATTGCCCAGTTACTGTTTTGATGATGGATTAGGACATCTAACATTTCCAAAATACCTCTTATAGGTACTCACTGAGTCAATCTGGTGATTGTGAAAGTCATGGCATATGATTCACATATGGCAAAGTATGACCATGTTTTTACCAGATTAGTGTCTCTGATGTGCATTCATCTTTATTTTGAGGTGTTGATGCATTACAACTTTGCAATGATATCTTTCTATATGTAGCTGGACAGACTGTTCTTCCTGATACAGTCTGATCATGCCCTGTTCTGTTGGTCTTAGTCTGCTGACGAATAGCTGCTTTTCTTTTCTTGTTTTTATATTGCTCTATTGGACGAGTGCCACATTCACTGAATGTGCTTACACATAGTTGCGGCTAGGACCACAATTTCCAGATACAACCAAAGCCTTTTCCATTGATATCAGTGTAGATGTCACTTTAGATGCTGGTCTAGCCTGATTCAAAATCAAGGTCAACTAGCCCTGCTCTGCATTTCATGCCACAGAGCACGACAGGATGTCAACTGCTTAATTGTATCATGTAGTACACCTGTCTAGTGTCTAGCATTTGTTATGTTCCTCTACTCATTTATTCAGGTTTTCCCTTAATTTGTCACTCATGTGCACAAGTCTGTGATTCATGACAACAATAAAAGTCTAAGTCAATCAATCAAAAAGTCTAATTGACTTGTCTTGTTTTGTAATGAGTGCATAAATCAAAATAACATTGCCTATTGGTGATGATTCTTGTGACAGTGCTAGTTTTTTCAGGCTCTGAGCTAAATCCTGTACATGTGAAGGCAAAATTAGCACAGGAAGGAAGTTGAGCTTATTTCCTATCAGATGAAAAAAACAGGCTTTATGAAGGCAGCTCAAGACCCAGGGGATAACATTCTACATGGAACAGCAACCCCTACCTTAAGCACAGAGCGTGGCTAATAATACCGACACATGTGAGATTAGAGGTACAGGTCCCTGTAATGAGAATAAGTGATCAAAAGCTGTCCCTTTGACAGGATGATGAAAAACAGAAAGAAAAGGGAAAAGAAGCACTCCTCCACTTCACTTTTGCCAAAGAAGCCCACCCACTTAATTCACATAGAACATCCGCAGAAAAGACCTGATGTGCTACATCCAGCTGGAGAGCGTCTGTACTTTTCTCATCACGGTCCAGCTTCCTTGATCCTGTTCATATGATTTATTTCATTTTATACAAGTGGGTAAGGCATGGATAGAGCTGACTGGATCATAACTTAGACATTTTTACAATTACAAGTGACATCTGACAGAGTAGTGAATGTAGGTCTGTCGCTATTGGTTATATAAGTCATTGCATAACTATTGATTCTATTAATACAGCTGTCAAAAACAACAAAAATGTATCTGGATTCTTTTTTTTTTTTTGTCTACACCTGTTACAGTCTTGCCCCATCAGATTTTACTCTTTGCATTGTTCTGTTTCGCCACTTTTTTCACACCCTGGCTTTTTATTTTCATGTTCCATGTGGCTCCTGTTTTTGTTTTGATACTCTGTCATGCTCTCTGCTTTGTTTTCCCTGCTCCACATGGTTTCCGATTCAGTTTTCATCCCCGGCTCGACCCTGTATTGCCCTCCTGTTTAGCGTTTTCGCATGTCCATTTGTATCCCCCACCTTGTTCTTGCTGTTCTGCGTTTACCTGGTTGTATACCCCTGTCTTTGTGTTTGTTTTGTTGGTCCGCTACGGCCGTTACCTTGGTTCCTGTCATGTTTCTTCCTGTTTGCCCCTGTGGTTTTAGTCATGTTTTCTCCCTTGTTTATTCCCTCTGTCATCCCTCCCATTACTCCTGCTCTGTGTTTTTCCTGGTTATATCTCCCAGTTTGTTTATTTTTCAGTTCCAGTTTATTATCCAATTTATATCTTTTGTGTTTTTTCGGTTCCATCTCCAGTTCTCCCTACCCCCTGTCACATCACCATTTGAAAACAGCAGCTGCCTTTTACCCTGAATGAGCATTTCATTCTGATTTGACCAATACTAAATGCTCCAAAATTACTCTTCATATTAACATATAATAAAAGTCAAGAATATTTGCCCTTTCCTGTAAAGTTGCTTTTTTTGATGACGTGATACATGTCGATGATAAATAAAAATTAATGTGTACCAGAAATGTATGTACCTGGCATCTTTTATCAATCGTTCTTTGTTTCTTACTGTAAAAAGAGAAATAGGAATAGCATTTTCAGCAAACTGTCAATTATTCGGTGCCATAAAGTCCTCTGCATAAAACCCATTTATAAAAATAGAGGAAAATGTGGGATTTACTTAGTAAATGTCTTGAAATAAGCAGTAATATCTAGTTCTTCACATCTCCCGTAAAATAAAATATTTAATATATTAAACTCCACACTCAAACCAAGTCTCAGATTACAACAATACAGTCTAACCAAGAGACTTAGATAAGAGGAATCTCGGCTGCCCGTGTTTTGTGCATGGGAGAATATATGGCGCATCTTTCATTATCTTCTCCTTTTCATCGTTTTTTCATTACTTTGTGTCATACGTTAAAACTAGGCAACATTTCTAAGGGAGACTAAGAAAAATTATTCTTGTAATAACCATTTAATATTACACTGTTTTTAAGATTTATCACAGAAAATGTTTTCCTTTTTTTCAAGCAATTTACTGTAATCTAGCAACTAAGAGACTAAAGTCATCTTTTGAAAATAGGTTAAACCTACAGAAAGTATGTGTGTCTTTAGTTGCAAAAAGGTGAGACACAGTGGATGATAATTTCACAGACTGGACTACCCGTTGTACTGGAATCAGGAATCAGGAGTTATAAGTTTGACAAGTTCTTCATCATCTCTTTCAGCTATTCCTCTAAACTTGCTAGTCTTTTATAAAGTGTTCAGTTCTAGGGTTGAGTGGTATCCCACCCTGTTTGAATATCGTAACAGTATTTCAAAGGTTTAACCACGACACTTCAACTGTTTCTGTTCTTCATCAATGTAATAAACTGCCAGACAAATGAATTCTGAGCTTGATTAATTCATATCAACAAGTGACAAACAGCTATGAAATGAGTGGAATGAATTGCTGGTCATGTTTCTGCCAGCTCCACTCAGCACAGTACAGGTTGGATATTGGCTAGCCAATGTTTAGAGAAGTCACCTCTGATGGAGCTGTTGGACTTTTAGGTATGTTAGTGCTTGCACTGCAACCAGCTCCTTTATACTGGTTGAATATTGGCTGACTGATGCTCCCCTGATACAATTTAAGGGGAAGGCTCAGATTTGAGGAGTCAAGTGACTGTTTTCTTGTTATTTTCTGCTTTACAAAGTTGTTCGTCACAAACAGTTTTGTAGGTTGATGATTTGACAAAGTGCACACAGCCTAGCCCTATGCAGCTTGTGTAATCTGGCTCTGGAATAGAATCAAAATTAGCAAGAACAGACAGGGACCTGTTATGTTATGTCTCTTTATCCATTAGACGCCCATCCACAATCTGGGAGGATACAGAATCACAGTGTGATTCATTCCACAACATTTGGACATGAGCACGAGGTACTGCCAATCCTGCTCAGGCAGAGACAACACGTGTGCTGACAAGCATCATTTTTTTATAAGAGTGTGCCACTGAGACCAAGCACAACATTTTGTTTTCAATCATAAACCATTCTGGAACAGCTCTCAGGAGTAAAACTGCAATCCACAGCACAATGAAACCCAAACAAAATGCCTCAGTTGCTGCATTCCACTTTGGTATGTTTCCTTCTTGCCTTGGCGTCATGTGTTTTACAGCTACATTCTGAAATATAAATGGTTCTTTGGCGTTTCTAAAGAACCTACCAATGGATGGTTCTTTAAAGAAATTCTCCAGCATTTTTCAACCTAATCCCGGTCTGTCACATCTGTAGCACACATCTGTGAAAATCACCATTGGCTTCTACTGTACGTGTAATTTCGTGCTCTGAAACTAACTGTTCTGAAACGGACTGTTGGATTCCTTTTAAAAGAACAATTCGTTCATTATGGAGTAAATCAAAACTTATTTGTGGTCTCACATTATTTATTTCCCAACAGTGTTAGGGTTAGGATTTGGGCCAAGGTTAGGGTAAGGACCAGGATGAGGGTAAACTTTAGATTTTGTATTGAACTTAAGGCCAGGGTTAGGACCATGGTAAGGGTTAAGTTTAGGTGTAGGGTTGAGATTAAGGTTAAATTTGGGGACAGGGTGAGGATTAGAAGGAACCTTGACTGGTAGGATGTTTTGACCATAAAATGGTTTAAATACCTTAGTGTTCAAATTTGGTGGAAAAAAAACCCCACCAAACTCTAGACTGCTCTGCCAAATAAGTGCACTAGAATCAACCCTTTGCTGGTGAGCACTGAGCGAGTACTGGTTCGCTAAACAAATCTGCTGTTCAGGCTCTTCAGTTTGACCTGAGACACGAGATATTACCCAAGACAAAAACACTGATGTCAGCCATATTGGCTAATGGCAAATTGATTTAGTAAAATGAATAAACATTATGAACAGGATAGATGTGGACTGAGTGGGGCAAATAGTGTCCATACAGAAAGTGCTTGCCAGTGCAAACCGAGAGAGAGAGTACATGCTGTACAGAGCTCCTCTATTGCTTTTGCTGAAACTGACAATTGTAGATCAGTGTTAATCCAAAAACATTTTTGGTGGGCTGCACTAAAAATTATTATAAGATGAGGGAGAAACTCCTTTTAAACACTAGTCACTATCCCCTGCTACTGCACCTCATCACTCCTCACACAAAACAATACTTTAGCCTGTATACGAGCTGTATGGAGCATCCAGGGTAGCAGTTTCATACAGGGATGGCGGTTATTAATGGGCCAGTTGGGCTTAGCCCTCCCTCTACTTCAAAGAACAAAAGGCATCAAAATATGGTTGTATTTTTGGCATCAGCATGGTTCATTTGCTTTTGTTTAAAGATGATTATTTTGGATTTCTGTGGACCTACAAACAAAAGCACCACCAGCAGGAAGTAAGAAATGTGATTTGGTTAAGATGCAGCTGATTCACTTCAAGTCAAGTCAGACTGACTGAACAGCCATCCAGCCAATCACAGTCACCCATCAGAGAAGAGAGAAAAAAGTCACTGTTAAAGTAACTGATGTTATGTGAGTGAGAAAGGGGCTTCTGAAGCTTTCAACAAATTTGAGATTTAAAAGAATACTGTATTAGGCTGTGTAGATAGTTATTAATATAGATTTTGCTGTCACAGTCCTGTCTTTCTAACAATACCCATGGACGATATAGATAAAAATAAAATATCCCTAATGGGAGTCAGCTAACCAGCTAATGTCAATTTGGATTGATTTAGTTCTTTGCATTATCACAATGCTGAGGTGTGAGGAACTCTGTGTTTGTGGGCCTTATCTTGCACCACTGCATTTTCCTATTTTCTCTGATCCACAAGACCATAAGGATGCACCAAAGCCCAAAAGGAAAAGGCAGAAGAAGTTTAATTCCTTTTTTTCAAGGCACGGAAGTAGAGTGAGAATGAGAATGAGAATGATTTGTCATGCTTAATTTGCTACCCAGTTAGTTTGAGCTTGGCAATTATTAAGTAAGCGATAATGAACAACAGACACCGAGTTCAGGTAGGAGAAAATAATGCAAGGTAGAGGTGACAATGCAGTCTTGATGTTTTATAGGATATGAAAACATGTTTTACAGACACTAAAAAGTCTGATATCAATACTGAATAGCAGAACATGCTGGTTATGGTGTGACACCACATTTTATATTAAAACCTGATATTAGTTAAACACTGTTGCTGTAAAGGAAATGTAAAAATGCAGGACTGTATTCTGATTTGGTATGAAGGGGAAATTACTCACCCTCATTTCTAAAAAGATTCACCGCTGACTAGTAGGAACTTGTCACAAACATTTCTGTTAGATATTTAATATTTTGTATAGTGCTGGTTTACAAAATCCTTTAGTAATGATTTGAAAGGGCTTTCAAATGTGGTGCTACAGTGGATGAGCTACTGTTTAAAAAAAAAAAAACAAGCCAAAAAAACAAACAAACGAAAAAAACAAAAATGGCACTTTGAGTCCATTTTTTGCCCCTGCTAGAGGTTGCTAGAGGCTAGAAATCCTACTCACAGTACAGTGGACCCTTACCCAAAACAGGGGCTAGATTTCAGGAGCAGTAGACACTGAAGAGTAATAGAAGCTTGTCTAGCTACAAGTTAGCTTATGTGGTCTTCCTTAAATAGTGAACAGCGAAGTGCTCAATTTATGGCTGGTAAGGCTGGTTTATATGGAATGTGGCAGCGAATACAGTCAACATTTACTTTTCCACAACAGGAAAACATGAACATAGACTAGCAAATACTTAAAAGACACTTACCCTACATTGAAGATTGTTTTGGGCTGAGGTTAGGATTTAGAGCTTAGTAGCTATTTGCTGAAAGTTCAAGGTAAGTTATGCATCTTTAAAGCTACTATCCATTACAAGGTCACCAAATAAAAAATATTGAATAAAGCGTTACCGCATTAGCTCACAAGATTGACACAGACATTCTTAACAGAGGCAGAAAGAGTCCCTAAGTGTGAGGCAACAATGCCCTGACTCTGCAGAGTTAATTATCTTCCACTGCCAGAACCATTGCCTCATTAAAACAATTAAAACTCCAGTAACTGACACATCACGCCTCCAGGAATGGATAGTAAACCAGCTTCAGCTGTTAAGGGGCCCTGCCCAGGCTTGAAGAGCCAGCTTCAGTTACCATTAGTGGTCAAAGATATATTGTTATATGACAGTGTTCCTTTTAAGTTATGAAGCAGTTTTTCAGCATAGTCTATCAATAGTCTAGGGCTGTCGCCATTGATTATACTAGTAATCAAGTAATCTACCATTTTTTTATCTAACAAAAATTTATTATCATCGTGCAGATCATGCAAACTGCTAACTAGTCATTGATTTTCACTAGGAAGGTAGATTTTAGTCAATAATTTTAACTAATTAATCATTGCAGGTCTACAGTGGTCACAACTCATCTCCAAGTCTTGACTTCTCTCTCCCCAAACAATTTATTATTCATGCCATCTCTTCCTCACACCACTTTTCTCTCCTTCGCCTTCCTTCACTAGTTTTGTTATTCACTATCTCTGCATTCCACTGCACTTTCTATCCCTGTTCCACTCAGCATTCCTGCTTGGTTTTGCCTTTTCTCCCATTTCTCCGTGCCTCCAGCTTTATGCTGTGGTCTGCATGTCTGATGGGAAATCAAAGGGAATAATGGCCATTGGTTCTGAGAGGCTTTCATGTTCCACTTCCTGGGTTTTTCATAGCTAGAGCTGGACTTAGAAGAACATTGTCTTCTCTTGCGTGCAAGAGACCATGCCCCAAACCACGATCAACATTGTGGAGTTCAGGGAGAAACAGTGAGCCCCAAAGCTAGCGTCCATCCTTATCAGGCACTGTTCAGCCAACGTGTCCAGACAGTATGACTTGCGTCTGCTGGATACTTGGGGTTTTTCAACAAAGCCTGAATGCTCTAGTCTGCTTCCCTCATTTTCCTTCCAAACCAGCACCAAAAACAAAACAATAAAGACCGGAA